>OX578149.1:90869912-90874912 GCA_951213105.1 Amaurobius ferox | reverse complement strand
ACTTCCATTTGATTAAATAAACGAGGATTTTATATATGCAATACAAAATAAATTGTAATCCAGTTTCTTTCTTAAAAAACTAAAAAAAAAAATGGTAAACAGTGTATGAAAATAATTTCTTCTGCTTTTTGGATCAGGCTGATTTTTTACTTGCAAGATCTTGGTGAGCTCGGGAAGCAAAATACCAAGTTCCATATAAAACCTCATGGCATAACATTTTACCAAAAACGTTTATTCGAATAAAAATTCCCTTTTTTGCTGAGTCCCCTCCCCGCCAAATATTTTTATTATAGTTTTTCATTTCGCGTTGCTACAGCCCCTCCTTCTTTTTCATCGATATATATATTGATATAAAGAAAGCGTCAGCGAAATATAAGACTTGGACAGTACAAAAGTACCGGTATTAAATTTCCGTTTTCAGGATTTTGATTTTTTTTGCCATTGGCGTAAAAGATTTTTTTCGACGTTGATTTCTTCAGTTTCTCCTAAAGAGGTAAATTTTCTTTTTGCCATGTTCATACTTTTTTTAAAGTATTTATCACCGGATTTGTTTAAGTCACTTATCTTTAAATTCTTTCCTGTTTTCTATTTTTATGCGTGAGAAACCTAAACCGTCTTTAAGATGCACCCAAAAGAGTGTCTTAAAAATTGTCAAGATTTTCTTCAAAATGAAGATTTTGCACATGCAAGATCCAGCACACAGACATATATATGTGTAATATTAAATTGATATGCGATCAAGGATGTAAGCAAACACGATATGCAAGAGGGTCTTGAGTGAAATTCAGTAGGGGGGGGGGGGGTGAACAGTTATGAAGAAGGCTTCACTAGAAAGTTTCTATAGAAGGGGGGGAGAGATGAGGTAAAATGTTAAATTTTAGTCTAAGTAAATTGCTGGAGCCGGGATAGCCCAGTGATTATGGCTAGAGGATTGCACTCGGAAAACCCGAGTTTGATCCTTGCCGCTGCCCAAAACTATCCCTGTGTGCACGAAAAATGGGTAAGAAAAATCAGTAGGTCCCAGAGAGAATGGACAGGGTAAAGAAGTTACGGTCCCTGTGATTTTGACTTCTATTGGGTTCGGTCAAAGTTAAGTGGCTAAATGGCGCAATGTGATCCGCACCCTGTGGTACGCCAGGCAATGTACTATAACGGCGAAATGTTTCACGCCTGTGCTGCTATACAGGCGAATGATTTAAGACCAAGTGCCTACTTATTACAGAATATAATAAATAAATTGCTTGATTAAAATATTCTAATTAATTGTAACTAAATATAGTGCTTTTTATTAGTAAGAACAACTATTATTGAATTTATGTACTATGCAAAGCCTATTAATCATTAGCATCTATAAACTATAATTGTCATTATATATTTTAATCCATTTAAATTACTATATAATTTTTAACAAATAGTTAATTGCACAACTATATTCATAAATTAATAGTTAACTATAAAAATCCATGTGGCTACTATACATCAACTTTATATATAATAATTACGTTTGATTTTAACGTAAGCATTAACTAGCAGTGAAGTTGTTGATTAAACGAAAAAAAAGTGTAAAAATTAGTATCATTACTACCCTTAACTCGTATTAACTCTATAACTACCCATCCGTTGATTTTGACTGTATAATATATAACAGTGAATCCCGCAATAACACAAAAGTACCCAAAATACTATTACTTATTTCTTAAAACTTTTAAAGAATTCTAAATTAAATATGTAAATAAATTGACGATCATCAGTGTTACCACAAATTCAGCTAAACTAAGAAATCTTATTTGTGTACTAGTATACAAAATGAAAAGAAAAATATTAAAAAAAAAATTCAAGAAGCATTGAAAAATTTGGATATGTTGGATAAAATTTCAAGTTACTATTCAAAACTGAACATTTTCATCAAGGGGTTGAGTATATCTCTTAGAGGGGGGTATTAGCGACTTTGGCACTTACTGGACTGAAGTCCAATATGTGACCTAAAATCCTCAATATTTCTTGTATATACTATATAACTCTTTACCTGATTAAATGTTATGGTGTTCAGAATTATAGGAAGAAAGCAAAAACGAAATTTCTTGAAATAGCTGACGTTATGGACTATCATGAGTCTTTGTAGATCATTTTTTTAGCATTGTTTAAAGTACACTTAGGATCAAAGAAATGATTTAATCTTCTGACTTTTGTAGTATTTAGAATTTTACTGATATAAGAGAATTATAAGAAAAATCTATATGCGATAGACCTAGCTCATCGAATGCCCCACAATTTTATAAGCATTATTTTTAAATATTCTAGAATTTAATATGTTATAGGATGCTATTAAAGTTAAATCTCTTTTACTTAAGCAGCAATACTTATTGAAGCGCAGAATCACGTAGAAAATTAAACATTGAAACTTTCGATGTTATTTCAAAAATTTATAGAATTTTCGAAAATGACTTCAATTTAAAAAATCTGATGTGGGCAGCACATGACTTTGCTTATATAATGCAATGAATTTACTACTTTCACAGCAAAAAAAAGGTGATTATTTTTATAGTAGATATTTATATTCTTTCCAAGATATTGAAATTTCGTCAATGAGTCGTCATTTTCATTGATTTAGCGTCATTTTTATCCATTTGGCGAGTTTTTCCCTAAGTTAGCAACATTTAAAAAAGTTGCAAAGTTGGCGACATTCCACCAAATTCGTCTCCAAAATCTCGCCAAGCGTTATGGTCGAAGAAATAAGTTATTTGTATAGCAGATAAATGACTATTGGCGTTCAAATACAAAATTATTACTCAAATTATCTTTTTTATGAATGGAACGAGCTAGATCTACGAGAATTATTTCACCAAATTTATCGCATGGTATTACATATGAAAAGTGAACATGTTTCTCAATAGGAAATATTCTTTTAAATTTTATGTGACTTTTTGATATTTTTTTTGAAAAATGTGAAATATCTCGAGAAAGGTTCATGCTAGCCTTCTAAAATTTATGTCAATCGTTTTCTAATGAAAAATTACATAAGAAATGTCTATTTGCGTAACTTTATTAGTGGTTTTGATTTTTTGACGATTTTTTCAAAATTTCACTCGAAAATTTAGGGGGGTTTTGAACATTCCATTGCGTCTGAAAACAATAGGCTTCCGATGTTTACAAATTGTGATTTTTGTACCAAATTTCGTTCGAATCGGTCTATTCGTTCGTCAGTTATCGTCTCCAGAGACTCACTGACACACACACACACACATGCTTTCACACACACACACACATACTTTCACAGACACACATACATAGACATCACTTCAAAATTGTTTGATTCGTGATCAGGGATGCTTGAAACGTGCTCTCCCGTCGAAAACTGTAATTCGTATTTTCGACTCCGTCACAGTACTTTCTTTATACGTTATATATATAAGGAAAGTAAAAATAATTTAATTGCTTTTATTTCAATTTTTTTATATGTAAATTGCTATGCATAGTTATTTTATTTATTAATAATATTTTTGTTGCCTACTTTAGAATTCGTTTCATGTTAAATTTTCATATGAAATTAAAGACATCGAAATAAAATTTTACAAAATGATCAACTCCTAAATTAATCAACCTCATTCAAAATAGGGGTACACTATTGAAATTGATCTCTACAAGTGGATACGTTCCTAAGATTACTATGAAGAAAAGGGTCTTTAATAAGATCATTCTTTTGAAAGTGGTATATGGATAGGGTTATTTTTTTAAAAAGGGTAAGTAGATAAGCTCATGGATACTATTACTTTCTTTAAAAGAGTATGCAAATAACGTAATTCTTTTAAAAAGGGTACATATATCTTATTCTCATTCTCTTAAATGGGGTACGTACATAGAATCATTCTCTTAAAAAGAGATACACAGATAAAATTGCTCTTTTAAAAGGGGTACGGAAATAACATAGATAATATAACTTTCTTTAAAAGAACATGCAAAATACGTTAATTCTTTAAAAAAGGTGTGGCGTATAAAAAGCAGAAGACCGTGACCTTAGCGATTCGCTCTCCCACAGGTCCCAGTCATGTGAGTGGAGTTTGTGTTTAGCTTCATTGGATCATTTCCTATGCCCTGCAGCCTCGCTTACATCATAAAGTTCAAGTATTGCGAAGTCATAATTTAATATCTTGGTAACAAAATTACTGTCCGCCCCATCTTAAAAACTGGCATCTTCATGTCTGGGGATTGAAGCCATCTTGTCGTTTTTGTACCTGTAGACAATGTAATGCCTTCTATTCCCACTGTGTCACAAAAAGGTACTAATTAAGTTTATTCTATTAATTAAGTCATTAAGGTTATTATCTTAAATGGGGTGCGCAGATAGAATCATTCCCTTGAAAAGGGTACTCAAATGTTAAAAGTTTTGAAGACAGTATCATATTTAATTAAAACAGAAAATATAATAATACATTATGCAAATAAATATAAATATTATCATATAAATTGAAAGGGAATATTGATTCAGGGAAACGCCCTTTTAATGTACATGTGCACTTTTAGCAGAGAAGAACTAATATACGAGATACAGGAAAAGGGATATTTACTTTACTTACAGGCATTGTTTGACTGCCGTGTAATGCTCCGATGGCTGCTTGTGCTTCAGAATGACTTCCAAATTTTACAAACGCGCAACCTGGAAAAGAAAGAAACCATTGTAAGAAAACGTGACTGTATATCAGTACACATATGAGCAATAGAAGATTTATTATTTTAAATGGATTACGTAGATAAGCTTACAGATAATATCACGTTCTTTACTGGAGCACGCAAATAAGGTAATTAAAAATTACTTATGGTTTCCAACATCTTATACATATATTTGTTGTGCTAATATACATCTATCTATTGTACTAAATGCAGATAATAAAAAGATAAATATTTATAACGAAGCTTTAAAAATATAACCAATGAATCAGAATTCAACTAAACACCAGTAAACACCTTCGATGACAAATATGCCCAATTAACTTTGAATTTTG
>OX578149.1:90767412-90864912 GCA_951213105.1 Amaurobius ferox | reverse complement strand
TGCATATTCTTATTTGACGTACTCTGACATTTAAAGAACTTAGTTTGGTGCTGAAATTAAATTAATTGAGTGTAGTTCAACTCGATACTCCATGCAATAAAACGACATACAAATAATTCATTTAATTTTTTTTTTATTTTACAAGAAATTTTGGAAAATTTGTTTGTGAGCTAATGATTGTAATTATAGCGTGTTATCCTTCACTTTAAAGGGTAGAACAAAATCTTTCGATTGATACTATACTTGATACCTTCTGGAGGGGTGGAACTTTCCTCCGAGGGGGCTAATGACGTCACGACAAGAAAAGTGTATCGCGGCTAATTTTCACAACAATGATTGAAACTATTAGATCTTCTAATCATTGAGCAACAAATAAACCTGTTTATGCATTATTATCTCTAATTGTGCCCTATGCTGCCACGTTAAAAAAATATAAATATTCGAATAAGTTTCGAAGGCTTTTATAATATATATATATATATATATATATATAATCTGATAAAAAATTTTATGCTATCTATAAAAATAATCTAAAAATTACCAGCGATTTATATAAATATCCCTCTTATTTAGTAAATGGTGTAGTTAAAAAGTTTAGATTAGCTGGATTTTCATGAATTCTATTCATTGTATCTTATATTAGCCACACATCACCTTTCTCTTGTATTAGTAATACTTTTATTTTTACATCCACTTAAACATAAGCCTTACTATTATATGCCCCACTATTTTGTAGCTCTTATTGTATATTATTACTTTTTCTTGCCTTTTCGCATTACTGTTATTTATTTCTTACGATTGTCAACAGTAGATCATTTCTTTTTCCTTTGCAAATGGCAACACTGGTTTCTTCAATCTGGGTTCCAGGGTTCGACTGTTTCGGGCATATACAGTGTTTCTTCCAGGTATTCTTGTTTCCTTTATTTTTCCATCTTTATGTATGTTGTCCAAGTAGAAATAGTTTATAGATATAATCTATCTATTTCTTCAGAAACATACATATTTTGTGTTTGCTTTGACAAAATACCTGGAGTCGATGAAGAGTTTTGGCCATTATTTAGGTCTAGCCCTTGTCCACGTGTATAGCATTAATGCTTGGATTTTATATGTTTTTCTATTATCGTTTCCATTCCATTGATATTTGTTGATTATCTTTAACTTGGTGATATATATATATATATATATATATATATATATATATATATATATTCATTCGATTACTCCGAAAGAAATACAATATCAATATATAGAACGGCAGTGGTATTTTGTGGACAATTTTAATTTAATTGTAATTTTATAAAGACGGATAGCAGAAAGATTGCATGGGCATGAATTTGAGACAATAGTTTATTCGAATTAAATAAACATTGACATTTTATTCTTTTTTAATCAACTATTTCTTCACACTAATTAAATGAAAAGATGTTTACATAGATAAGTCGTTTATACGAAATCTTAACGTAAATGCTTAAATCAGATTTGTAAAGGAATGAGATTTAGAATACAAATTTGATTCTCAAATGTTACCTTCAGCTTACTGTCGAATTCTACGTCGTAGACGTTCCAAACGATTCTTATTTGCATATTAATAACTGAAACTTCTCTCTGAATGCCAGATTTCAGAACACTAAGTCCGTGAAAATTTCTTGAAACGTTCATTGAAAAGTTTAAAACTTCATTATTTATATGTAAATGATTTGGAAAGATGGCTAAATTATTCCAAGAATATACGCTTCAAAAGGGAAGTATATAAATGATTCTTATAGCATTAAATTGGCAACTTTTACTAAAAATAAGAATACATTATAACGCTGAATTTAAATCAGCGTTTAAAATGTTTAATCTTTTGGAGGTGGAGGTGTTGACTTTGAAGAGGATTCTTGAAGATTGAATATTGAACAGGATTGATTTCATGTTACAAAATATTTATTAAAATTGTTTTATTTTAATATATATACATGTATAATATATATATATATACATCAAATTTTCGACAAATTCCAATACAGATTTTTAATAACATATCCCAAAACCATCTATTTTTAGCGGGAAAAAAATCTTATTTATTCTTAACTATAACCAAAATCCATAAAACATATACACGAAGTTACAATGAAGTTACATACGGGAGTGTGGCCATGGTGTAAAGCATGCTGAACCGGGGTGAGGGGGTCACAACCCCCCTCTGCCAATTTTTGGTACTTTTCTTTTTCTTATTTCTTGTATCATATTTGATTTTCAGATTTGGACATTTCCTTTTGGATATATATATATATATATATATATAATGCGTGTGTGTGTGTGTATGTGTTTGAAAATGCGCTAGTAGTTTATTTTAGATAATTTTATTCAATGCACATAAAGAACCAATCTCGATTCTATTATTTGAAGAACAAATTTTCCGTTTTTAATGTTTTAAGAAATAATAATGATATAAGATGGAATTACTTTTTAGTACTTATTTATATTTATCAAAATTCATACCATAATGTTATTGACATTGAATTACTATTTCAAAAATATAACGTGGCTTTTTATTGCCTCAGCTGGGCACTATCGTCTGCTATTGGCTTGTTTGGTAAAATATGATTTTCCTGTATTCAGTGATGACATTACTGCTGATAATGTTTGAAAACATCGTTGTTGAACTCATTTTAATCCACGTTCGAAATCCTAAACACAGTATTATTGACATTGAATTTACAACACGTTAATATAACTTTGGCGCATTTGACGATTTATTTATCTATGTTGGCTACCATTAACTTTGTTGCCAACATATGACTTTCCCTATAATCTATGATGAAGTTATGATGATTTTGTCGACTTTATTGTCCATATGGCTACTATTGGCTTTGTTGGTAGCACATGATTTTTCCAAGATACAGTTATGTCTGATAAAATTTTAAAGAATCTTATTTTGCTTATGATTTATATCTACGCTCTAAACCCATACGCACTATCATTGGCATTAAATTAACGTCACGTACATATAAATAATTTGGCGTTGATTTTGGCGACCTTATTGGATAAAACAGAATAATTAATATTATATATTGCTTTTTATGACAATATGAAATAGTTTTATTTAATTTTATGTCCTTTTTTTTATAACATTACAAGAATATCGTTGCATTTCTAAAGGACTGTTCTTGTCAGCATTCTAAAATGAGTGCTACTTATTTTCAAATGATAAACTATCCGTAATTGGATTAATTATTTAACATTATTAATAGTCCATAACTTACACAACTTCCTTGAAAACAGTAGTTAAAAATCAGTTATATTACCTCATTGACTTATGATTGAGTTTTATAAAGAAGTTGTGTAAGTTATTGTTTTACAAACAGTAGTTTGTATGTTGTGTAATTATTAGCAAGCTAGGATTTTTTATGTTTTTCAAAACATCAATCAGACATTTTGGAGGTTTCCGAATGTTTAACACTGTTTATAATCATAATGGTTTCAGTACTCATATATTGGGATGATTCAGATATTAGGTTACGGAACTTAGCTTATGAAACTCCTTCATAGAGAAGAAGATCAATAAGTACAATACATCTTGAGCAAAGGATAATAATAAATTGAGCAACGGATAAAAGCACAAATAATACAATAATCCACCATACAGTTGTTTCGAGGTTACGCTGGATTCCCTTCGTCAGTGCAAGATAATTCAAAATCTAATCAGCATCAGAGTATTCCACAAGTAACTTATCTACCAAATTTTGTGAAATTTGGTCAATTAGTATTTTAGGTAGGGTGGATACATGGAATTTTTATGGGCCATTTCGCAAAAAAAGGCAGGTTGTTCTTTTCCGAATCGTACTAAAATCTAATCAGCACCAGAATATCTCACAAGTAACTTATCAACAAAATTTTGTGAAATTTGGTCAATTAGTATTTTAGCTAGAGTGGATACATGACATTTCTACTGGCTATTTCGCAAAAAAAGGCGGGTTCTTTTATCGCGAATCGTATCCAAAACAAATCAGCACCAGATTCGCCCACACGTGACTTACCTACCTAATTTTATGAAATTCGGACATTTAGTTTTTTAGTTAGAGTTGATACAAAATCTGCACAGACAGACAGACACACAGCCAGCCAGCCAGACAGCCAGACAGACAGACACAGAGACACACACACAGAGTTACACTAAAATGGATTTTTCGTATTCTAGAGGTCTCGAAACGTGAATATCCATCGAAAACTCGAGTTGCGATTTTCGACATGATTCCACTACTTTTCCTATACATTACCATGTATTACAGGGAAAGTAAAAATCTGATGTGGACAATACATGACTTTCTCTGCAAACTCAAATTCATTTTTTCTTTATTTCTTTCTTTAGATTTTAGCGATTTTTGCGGGCCATTGCGTAAAAAAATGCAGGTTGTTTTTTTCCGAATCGTACCAAAATCTAATAAGCAGCAGAATATCCCACACGTAATCTACCAAATTTTGTGAAATTTGGTCAATTAGTATTTCAGCAAGAGAGGAAATATAAGATTTTTCAGGGCCATTTCAGAAAAAAATGCGGGTTCTTTTTCTTCGAATCATACCAAAATCTAATCAGCACTAGGGTCACACCCAAATGACTTACCTACCAAATTTTATGAAATTCGATTCATTAGTTTTTGGTTAGAGTTGATATATACATTGCAGAGGCAGACACACAGAGACAGACAGACAGACAGACATACACACAGACGTCACGCTAAAAATAGTATTTTCGTATTCTATAGGTCCCAAAACGTGTAGATCCGTCAAAAACTCAAGTTGCGATTTTTGGAATGATTCCAATACTTACCCTATACATTGCATCATGTATTGCAGGGAAAGTAAAAATCTGATGTGGGCAGCACATGACTTTAGCTGCAGATTCAAATTCATTTTGCAATTCTTTATCTCGTTATGCATTAAATTGAATTTAATTGCAGAAAATAATATGGATAATTTTCTGATATTATATCCAATTTGTTTTTTTATTGCACCTTCGTGTCATTTGGCAACTTAATTCACATTAAATTCTTCAGGTCCTTAAAACTACAGTCATGGGGTCAGATTAATTCACTTAGTTGTCAAATGTTACATGTAGAACAAGTATTTAATTAATATATTTCATCAATTTTAGTCATTTATTTCAGAGTTTCGCTATCTTGCACATGTAGTATTTTATCTTACATCGAATATATTAGATTTGCGGGGCATTTTGCAAAAAAAAAAGCAGATTCTTTTTTGTCCCAACGTATCGAAATCTAACCAGCATCATAGTATCCAACGAGCGACTTATTTACCAAATTTTGTGTAATTTGATCAATTAGTTTGTTAGCTAGAGTGGATACATACAACTTTTGCGGTCCATTTCGCAAAAAAAGGCGGGTTCTTTTCTCGGAATCGTACCAAAAACTAATCAGCACCAGGGTGACTCCCAAGTGACATACCTACCAAATTTTATGAAATTTAGTCGATTGAGTTAGAGCGGATATATACAATTTTTGTGGGCCATTTCGCAAAAAAATGCAGGTTCTTCTTTTTCGAATCGTATTAAAATCTAATCAGCACCAGGGTGATACACAAGTGACTTATCTACCAAATTTTGTAAAATTTGATCGATTAGTGTTTCAGTTACAGTAGATACAGGCAATTTTTGCAGGCCATTTCGTAAAAAAAGGCCGGTTGTTTTATCCCGAATCGTACCAAAAACTAAACAGCACCAGGGTCACACACAACACAAGTGACTTATCTACCAAATTTTATGAAATTTGGTCTATTAGGTTTTGAGTTAGAGTGGATACACACATTGCACTGACCGGCCGTCCAAATAGATGCTCAAGTCCTTGTTGACGAGTCGGACGGTCTGGGTCTTCAACACATTGCACAGGCAGACAGACAGGCAGACACACACACAGACGTCACGCTAAAATTTTTTTCGTATTCTAGAGGCCTCGAAACGTGTAGATTCGTCGAAAACTCGAGTTGCGATTTTCGGCATGATTCCAATACTTTCCCTATACATTACCATGTATTTCAGAGAAATGACGTAAAGTGTCGTACAGGACAGAACACCAGTCGCGAAACGCCTTTAATCTCCAGTTTCAATATGTGGTTCTCATCGTCAAACTGTGACATTAATTCAGTGACCCTAATTGGAGGTTCGAGGTTTTTATTTACTACTTTTTATTATTTGTCCTAGCTCCTAGTGTGGCAGTTTGTTGCACATTTAGAGTTTAAGCAGTTTGGCGGTTGATGCAGATCTAAGGGTTATCTAGCATTTTGGCAGCTTAGAGTTTAGGATATCAGTCGCGAGTTTTATTTAATATCAGATGTTTGAGGTGGGATTTTTAATTCCGATTACCGATGTTTAGAACAGCGCGGGGTCTCTTACGAGATTTGGCCTTGCGATGATCATAGTCATGCAGATTGAATAACAGTTCATTTGGAACGGATGGCAAATTTTTGTAAAATTTAAGCGCTAGCTTTTTAATTTGGGCTCTAACAGTTTTTATTTTGAAGTCATTCCTAATTACCGAGTTTCTTAAGTACCTGGGAGCTTTCCTGGTAATCCGTAGGATTTTGTTTTGTTTTGTCTCTAGGAGGTCTATTGTAGTTTTACAGGCATATCCCTATACGGGTGCTGCATACAGCATTCTCGGGCGGATGACCGATTTATAAATTAGCAGTTTGTTTTGATGACTGAGATTTCCGTTTTCTATCATTGGATATAAGGCTCCTGTAGTTATATACGCTTTTTTGATTAAATTCGTTACGTGCTGTTTCCAGGTTAGGTGGGAATCTATCGTTACACCTAGGTATTTAGTAGATTTTTCCGCGCGTAGGGCATGGTTGTTTATGTACAGTGGCGGCAAAGGTTTATGTTTCCTCGAGAAATAAATCCAATGACATTTATTGGGGTTTAATTTTATTCGCCATTTTTCCAGCCAAGTTTGGAGTATGTCTAAGTGTTGTAGCTGTCTGTGCATTACTGAGACATAGGGGTGTTTTGCAAGTATCGCACTGTCGTCTGCATAGAGTGCCAACTCTGTGTTTGGAGTCCTGGGGATGTCGTTCGGGTATATGTTAAAGAGTGTCGGGCCCAGGATAGAACCTTGCGGTACACTACTTTTAATGAGCTTGGGTGTAGATAAATTTCAGAGAAAGTAAAAAGCAGGGGATTATAAATCCAAGACTGGGATTAAGATAGAGCCAATGAGAAAGCAGCATGAAGAATCTCCCAGCCAATCTGAAACGACAAGTAGCACGCGAGATTGGCGTGAACCAAAACATAACAGGAATATTCCTGTAAGACAAGTCAAGTCCGAACAAGCAAATATGAGATCCAAAAAAACGAAAAAAGTTTCAAACGATATATAGGAACTTGAACGGTGAAAGGAATAGAACGTGGTAAGGAGGAGGGAGATTACAAGGCATTCTTCCAGATCGCGGACAAAAGTGGAGTACTGGACAAGTCATTAGCCAAATTAATGCAATTAGCCAAATTAGCCAAATTAATGCGAAAGGGTTCAAAGAAGTCAAGATCATAGATCAAAGTGCATGTTTGTATGATCCTTGCTGAAAATACTCAAAACTTAAAAAAATCAAAACCACGGTCAAATTACCGTGACTAAAACGGTGGTCAATGGCCGTCTTATGACATATTATGAAATTTTAGCCTTGGGGAGTCAACTTTTTGAAAATAATTAAAAATCTATTAAATGTTCTTTAATTTAATTTTTTTATAATTGTTATTGCTTGAGTTGTACCTTCCATTTAAAATAAATCTCTACCTACATCCGTAATTCGTGTTGCGATTCCCTGATCTGACTGACACACATATGGTAGCGCGCGTTTAAATAGCGTCCAATCTAATGAAACAGTGTGAAAGCCCCAGGCCGTCCGGCTCGTCCAGAGTAATGAAACAGTGTGTAAAACCCGTGTCATAGCCATTATTGAACTGTAATTTGCGCGAATTAGCATCAGCGCCATGTTCACTGCATATGTATTCCGCGAACATTGTGAAATATTTCCATTGCATTCTTGTCAGTGAAATTAAGTCCTGTAATTGCACATTTTCTGGTTGCGTTTTCGCGAATTTGCAAAGATATTAAGACCGTCCAGAGATCCCGAAAGAGACCAGAGATCCAATGGAGATTTCATACTTTAAATTCAGAGCTCGCAGAGGACTTTCAGAAAGCAATGACATATTTATATAACGGTATATAGAGCGATATATTTAACTTTATATAGAGCGGTAATGCATTTTTTTAAAGTTGGCTTATCGTAAATGGAGTAATGTTATTTGTATCTGTATTTTTACTTTGCTTATATACATAATGTATAAGGAAAGTATTGTGACGGGGGTCGAAAATTCGAATTCGAGTTTTCGACGAGAGAGCACGTTTCAAGCATCCCTGGTCACGAATCAAACATTTTTGAGGTGATGTCTGTGTGTGTCAGGGAGTCTGTGGAGACGATAACTGACGAACGAATGGACCGATTCGAACGAAATTTGGTACAAAAATCACAATCCGTGAATACTGGAAGCCTATTGTTTTTAAACGAAATCGAATGTTCAGCACCCCCTAAATTTTCGAGTGAAATTTTGAAAAAATCATCAAAAAATTAAAACCTTTAATATAGTTACGCAAATGGACATTTCCTATGTAATTTTTCCTTAGAAAACGATTGACATAAACTTTAGAACGCTAGCGTGATCCGTTCTCGGGATATTGCACATTTTTCAAATAAATTTATCAAAAAATCTCATAAATTAAAAAAAAATATATTAACTCTCGAGAAACATGTTCACTTTTCATATGTAATATCATGTAATAAATTTGATGATATTATTTTCGTGGATCTAGCTCGTTCCATTCATGAGAAAATATACTTTGAGTAATACTTTTGTATTTGAACGCCAATAGCCATTTAGCTGCTATAAGAGTAACTTATTTCTCCTTCCATAACATTTGGCGAAATTTTGGCGACGAATTTGGCGGAATGTCGCCAACTTGGCGACTTTTTAAAATGTTGCCAAATTAACGAAAATCTCGCCAAATAGATAAAAATGACGCTAAATCAATGAAAATGACGACTACTTGACAAAAATTTAATATCTTGAAAAGAATATAAGTATCTACTAAAAGAATAAGCTATTTTTTTGCTGTAAAAGTATAAAATTTATTGCATTATATAAGGAAAGTCATGTGCTGCCCACATCAGGTTTTTTTACTTAGCGGGCGTTTACTTAAAATCAGGGCGAATCTGGGTAATTCGTTCTAGCATAATATAATGATCTATTTTCAAAGAAATAATACGGTTGTCATATTAGGAATATCTATAGATGCTATATTATTAATTTTTTTAATCATTTAACTCTAAAATACATTTTATGTCTGTTACAGACCTATATATTGTAGGCCTATTTCTATATAGTAGTATCTAGTACAGTGGTATACATTTCTATATAGTAATAGTCCTATTTCTATATAGTAGTATCTAGTATAGTGGTATATATTTCTATATAGTAGTAGGCCTATTTCTATATAGAAGTATCTAGCATAGTGGTATATAGTTCTATATAGTAGTAGGCCTATTTCTATATAGTAGTATCTAGTATAGTGGTATATAGTTCTATATAGTAGTAGGCCTATTTCTATATAATAATATCTAGTATAGTGGTATATAGTTCTATATAGTAGTAGGCCTATTTCTATATAGTAGTATCTAGTATAGTGGTATATAGTTCTATATAGTAGTAGGCCTATTTCTATATAGTAGGATCTAGTGTAGTGGTATATAGTTCTATATAGTAGTAGGTCTATTTCTATATAGTAGTATCTAGTATAGTGGTATATAATTATATATAGTAGTAGGCCTATATAGTATCCATAATGGAAAATTTTTCATCGATTTTCATTACACGTCGTGATTCTATTCCTTTACCTTTTTTGTAACATTTAATTTTTATTTCTATACAAACAAGCAAAGAAACAAAAAAAAAATGATTGAACCATTCAAGCCAGTAAAAAATGTGTCAAACTAAAATAAAATACTACCCTGCTAAGGACAGTCTCTCTGGGAAAAACAGTTCCTCCCTATTCCTAGTTTCACGATGTCATTCTTGTTAACTCCGTCACGATCCTCGGGGATGCCGAAGGTAAGATCACGGAGTCGGTTTCAAAAACTGAAGTCAACGTGACAGCCTCTAACAAACTCGAGTTATTCGTGCAGCAAACGAGAAACAGAAATCGAAACCTGCACCACACCCCCTTCATCCAGGGATGAGTAAACAACTTTCTCAAAAACATGTTCTTGAGAAGGTAAGAATAGGTCGATATTATCGAGATGAACGTTAGAAACCGTCTGGAGAAAGCAACTGCAGGCGAAACATAGTCTGGCAATTCTACAATATTTTGAAAATGGCAAATAAACGAAACATCGCGTGATGTATTTTCAGGTAGAAAAGGTACGGTTTAACCTATCGTATTGACTGTATCTGGTGACACCATATAATTTTTCCACCTTCTTTTTAGAAACAAATCTGTGAAAATGTGCTTTAATTTTTTTTTATTCCTTAACACTTTAATTTCCTTCTACTTACATGCAAATATTTTACTGTTTCCATGTTAAAGGAACTGGGACAAAAAGCTAGTTGGGCTGTATTGTTGTCATTACTTGCATAAGAATGAAAACAAAACCCCAAAATGAACAGTAGTTTAAATATATATAAAGGAGTTGCAAATATGTTAAATTATATATATATATATATATATATATATATATACACGTATATATATATATATATCATATGTGTATCATATATATATATATATCATATGTATATCATATATATCATATATATATCATATATATATATATATATATATTTATATCATATGTATATCATATATATATATATATATATATATCATATGTATATCATATATATATATATATATATCATATGCATATCATATATATATATATATATATATATATATATATATATATATATATATATATATATATATATATATATATATATATATGATATATATCGTATGCATATCAATTTATGTAGCTTATTAAAAAAATCATTAAAACATTAAAATTATTTCCCATCTAAAATTAAAAAAATATATATACAAACATCTGTAAACGCTACTAAAAATTATCTGCGCTGGCAAATCTGAAGAATAAGACATCTTGGTAATGTTTATTAACTAATTTTTAAAAATATGAAATTTGGCCAACAATCGCTAAATTGAAGACATTAAAATGGTAACAAAAGTTATTCTTGTTCATATTTTGCATTCCATTGCAGCAATCATTTAAACAAATCAGGAAATATATTAATTTAAAAAAAAACTTTTGTTAAAATAAATAAATATCTTAAATAATTAAAATACGAATATATAATTACCGCAATTTCATATCCCAAGTCCGTAATTGCTATAAACATATTCAAAAATAGAACTCCGTTCATTTGTAAAATACATTTTTCTATCAATTTATTCATTATTTAAATCGAATAAATTAAATAAAATATCGTCTGCCATATAAAGAAATTTGTTTTAATTTGGTTGCTAAACAAATTGATTCAATTTTCCTTAAGAAAAAATCTCCGAGAGAAAATCGTCTGCACACTGCTATTTTTATGAAAGCGTTTTCAGTTAATACATATCTTGATAACCACTGGGCTAAGAAACTCTAAGCATAGATGGCGCTATCTTCCCTGAAGATTCATATTTCATTCATTATATCTTTAGCTTTATAGATTCAAATCATAAAGTATTCATGAGGTATTAATAATCTTAGTCATTGAACTCTAATTAATATTTCAGTGCCAATGGCATATACTTTTCAACACCATTTGTATTTTAAAACACAACATTTACCAAAAAACACTTTTAAAACACCTGATTATGTTTCTATTTCTTTTTTCAGCCATACTTTTATAAACGGATTCTCTTCCCTTTTATAGGAAAATACTAAAACACAGAAAAACAATGTTTTTCCGATATTTCAAAATCCCGAGAAGATTTAGAGGAAGTAAAAGAAAAACAATACAAAAGAAGAACAAAAAAAATAACAACCTAAAAACAAGTTGAGAGATCCCAAGAAAAGTTTCTAAACTCGATATGTCAGCGTGGTTCATGTTCGTATATCCCTGGAGAATTCGATTCAGCTACATTGCGTTCTTCACTTAAATGAACACTGAGGTGTGCTATAGATTGTAAGTAATCAGAATTTGAAACAGGAACATCGAGAAAATTGTATTCTTAGTAGATATGCGCGTTGATGAAAAATACAAACACATGGAGGTCATTTTTACTTATTTATTTATTTAATTATTTATTTCTGTCAATGAACAAGTCCAATTTCATTGATTACAGTAAACCTTAGTTAGATTCCCGCCTCTTCCCAAACTGTCGCCGTGTTCACGCGAAGTTCGATCACGTTAAACATGTGGGTCTTTAAGTCCTTCCGAGAGGTTGGTGATACGGAAAAGAGGGTATATTGTCTGCGGATGCCGTCCCTACTGGGTTCCAGTTTAAATTGAGTGGCATTTCCCGGTTGATCCAAACAGATACCTTACACCTTCGGGTAGGTCGGACTGTGTGGGTCGAAAGAAAGAACGATCACAGTACAGGGGATCATACATCAAAGTAAAATTCTCAAACATGCATTTTTAGAATTTTTTCAGATATAGCAAACAGAACAATGCTATTTGAACGTAAATTAAATAACATACAAAATTTAGAAACGGAAGAGTTTTTAAAAAAAATTGCGATTAATATTTGCTGGAATGTGAGATAATGTATGACACCTTAAACTAGGTTTGCTAGCAATAAAGTTCGATCATATTTAACAGTTCATTGTTGTAAACAGATCATTGTTAATCATCATCAATTTTGATTGTTGAGAACTTTCATAAAAAACACTATATACAACAAGTTCCGCGAAGAATTTAATGAATTAATACCAAGCAAGACCCTTAGATACACAGAAATGTTATCGGAGTATAAACTATTGACTTTTGTAGGATAAAAGAACCTCACAAACTTATTCTGAACCTTTTCAAACACAATTGTAACTATCATACAGGGTATAATATACCTAGTATGTTACAAATAGTGTCTAAAAAAATAAATGATAAAGATCAATAATGCATAAAGCATTGATTATGGAACATTTTTCAATTTAAATGCAATTTTATTTAAACATGTCTGAAATGTTATACATTCAGCGCTGATATATTTTAAATTATCACAGTACTACAATAATTTATTATATTTGAAAACTTGAAACTTCATTCAAATGACGTCATCGAAATATAAATCGTCTGGCTTTCTATGAAAAAGCAGTGAATATTTCATTCATACACTTTTATTCCGGACTCCAGAGTTAAATAATTTTGCGTGAAACGATTCAGCAATTCTTATATAACTCATCTTACAATCACTTGTTTACATTCTACATCCGTTAAAATTAGGTTTAGTTTTAGAAATAATTAAAGTTTGATGATCATTTAAACTCAAAAATATAAAAATTGAGTTGGCACAGAATATACATGCACAGAAAATACGAAAAAAGAAAGAAGTTTTAGGACGGATGCAACACTAAATAATTGGAAAGAATTTTTAAAATCACGATTTTGACACTGGGGAAATAGGTGGATGCTATATTTTATTTTGAAGTGGGTCACATGATCTCATCATATTATATGGGTGTAATCACTTTTAATTTTTATTTAAAAATCTGCCGAACATATTTTGCTGAAATCTGTTTTGTATATTTTATGGCATAATTTACATATTTCCTGAAATTTTTGAAGCAATTTGTGAATTTTAACTTTATTAAAAAAATGTTTGAAGAATTAGGTCCCATAGGGTTCAATGTATTTCATTTTTTCAACCTGGGTTCAATCAAAAACTAATTGGGTGATATTAATCATTTGTATTTCCGTATGACCTACAGACTTTCTCAACAACTTACTAAAATTTCATTTTTGTAAAGTCATTTTTACGACAGTTATTGTGCGACCGGACAGATAGATAGACAGACAGAATGAACAAAATCATAAACACTTTTCAACTATGTTGGAAAGTGTTAAAAATCAAAGTTGATCGTAGAAGCGAAAAATGAAATATAAATAAAATCAGAGTAAAATACAGCTATGGTAGCTGCACTCCAAGGAATGGATAACTTTAAAAAAATGCAAAATGTAATCTGTATATATCCCCCAATAAAAAAAATGTGAATTAGTAAAATGCTTGCGGTGCTTAATTATGGCGAAAGTTTATCTGATACATTTTGCTAAAAAAATCGCTGATTCATTCCAAATAGTGTTATTAGGTATGTGTTGTTTGATTGAGAGGAACCAGCAACAATGCAGCTATGGAAGATGCACGCCAAGGAATAGATAATTTTATATAAATGAAACATTTAATTTTTACTTGCCTACCAGTAAAAAAAATGTGAATAAGTAAAATTTTCGCAGTGCTTAATTATGGCATACGTTTATCTGATACGTTTTGATAAAAATAATATCGCCGATGTATTCTAAATATTGCTACGAAGTATTTTTCGATCGTTTGAAAGGGACAAAGGGGATATTACGTCAATATTGGCGCTTCATTGGAAATATTTGTAACACCAATGTAATACCAATATTGGCATGATATTGTAATGAAACTATTTATCCAATATGGGAAACTAATGTAACCGCAATATTTGCTCAATATTTGGATTACAGTGGAAATATTTCCCATGTAATGCGAAGAATCACCTACAAGTGACAAACCTACACATTTTAATGAAATTTAGTTCATTAGTTTTTAAGCTAGAGTGGATACATTCATTGCACAGACAGATACACACACAGCTCCCCCCCGCACACACACACACAGACCCCCCCACACACACGGACACACGCACAGTTGTCACACATATGAAACATAGGTTCAATATTGGACCAATACTAAATGTTACTAGGGATTAGATCGGTGACTTATAGAAGTCGGATAATGCTGGTCAAAACAAAGAGGTACTTCATAAGCTGCTGTTGTAATGTTAACGTTTATTTGAAACAATTCTATGACATTCTAGAACAAAATGCTCCTTTTATGTAAAAATATTCAGCGTAATAATTGTTACTGAGAATATATTTGGAAAATATTTCACCACTTTCAAGATAGGATGCAATTTTGGACTGTAAAGCCTTTTTATTCGTGCTCCTGGGATTTAATGTCCCGTTTTCACTAGTTGCATTTTGTTGGCTTGAATATTGGAAACCGATACTGCTTATCCGAGTGCTGTTTGTGGAAACGATAAAAACTAAGCAATAACTGTCAATAACAACTTGCTCGAAAAAATAAAAAAAAAAACTTATTTCTTCGAGAATGTACGGATATTTATAAAATTTGTTGTTTTATAGGAAATGGAATTGCTTCCCATTCAGGAATAGATGAAGCGAAATAGGTGGCAAACAAATTTGAGGTGACTAAGGTGAAGCAAAAATTTGAGGTGGTTTAGGTGGCACAAATATTTGAGGTGTCTTAGGTGGCACAAAAGTTTAAGGTGGCAAAAAAAGTTGAAGTGTTTTAAGTGACACAAAAATTTAAGGTGGCTTAGGTTGCAAAAAAAGTTGAAGTGGCTTAGGTGGCACAAAAGTTTGATGTGGTTTAGGTGGCATAGAAACTTAAGAAGATCGTAGTAAGTGTTAATTTTATAATCGTAGTAAGTGTTTAATTTTAGATCAAAATTTTGAAATATAAGGGAATAATTAATTCAAATATATATATAGGATTTACTACTAAGTCCTTATTAGTGACTATGAGAAATGAATAATCGATTGAAAAAGTTTTAGTGCCTCTAACGGCGAACTTAGGAAGTTAAAATTCGAATCTGTAAAACTAAGCAAGATAAGCGAAAATTTTTAATTACAAAACAGGGTCGAAAGCAGGTGCCGGAACCGTTTCGAAAGGAGGATGTTTGAATAGAAATCACTTTATATTATAAAGATCCCCTACACAACTTATAGGGTATCCACGTTATTACATATTATAATATGTGGCATATAATATTTAGATCTAAACATGAATTGAGAAAAGTTTTAAAATTTTGGTCAAGAAAAAGTTAAAAATATATTAATAAAAATAGAAGGATTAAGTGGTGGAATTTGAACACTCAATTATAAAAAACCTCTATACAATTTATAGCATATTCCCTTTATGATATAATTTGGTATATAGTATATAAAATTTAGATCTTAAAATATATTGAAAAAAAAAGTTTTAAAATTTTTGTCAAGGAAGTGGATATCTTTGAAATAGAGTGACATATTAAACAAAGTCACTCTAAAAGTATTTAAATTTATCGCAGAAATATTTTTTAAATGTTAAAAAAGGGAAAATATTAGGGGGAGAACTGAACTATAAATTTCAGGGAGGTGAACTCTATAATCCCCCCCCCCGCACCTTTTGTACGACGACCCTGTTAAAAAGTTTTAGAGCGTGCTCTGTTTAAATATTGAAAGACGTGCGTACATGAAGTTAAACTAAGTTTATGAAAGCGATAATTATGCAAATGTATCGTTCCGTTACTGAAAACTACTACTATCGTCCGTTACTGTAACTACCTTACTCGTCCGTACTTCTGACGAGAATAGCGAGAAATCCGCATGGATAAATAATAATCCGTGTAATAAGTTAATTTTTATTTATTGAGAATTATTCATTTTACAGTTAGTAATTAATGTTATATAAAAATTTCCGACAAATGTTGTAATACAATAATTATGGCTTTTCGTTCACTTTATTTTTATCATAAATAAAACCGTTCTGTGAGAATTAAAAGCGCATTATTTTTTAACTTTCGGGAGACTTTTTCATAAATGTATCACACAAAGTTGAAAGCGGAATCAAAAAATGAAAGAGAACATGTCCCCAATCTTACCCTCATGATATTTCATCTCGTTTTGAAACAAGAACTTTTATTACGCCTCGAAAAGGAGCTGGAGTTTCCACCTTTTAACAAACCATGAAAATTCTGTTCTAAACCCAAATGTTGCATCTTCATGGGAGGAGAGAAAAAGAGAGATTTTAAGAAAACAGCTCTCCTTCAATTCTGAGCTAGACATGTCAGTCTTTCTGGTCTGGCACATCCCATGGGATATTGCAGGCGGTAGCATTGGACTCTGCAAGCGAAAAGAACCTGACAGAGGCGAATACAAACTTTAAAATTTTCTTTCCATCGAAGAGGGAGATAAGAACAACAAAAAAAAAATTCTAAGAGTATTTTCATTCGAAGGAGTAAACAACTTTCGTTAAAACGAGATCGAGTGGAAATGAAGATACAAGCATCTGGATTGGGAATGGAGATGTGGAAAATTAACAGGAAAAGAACTTTCCTGCAACATCCGAGAAATATTCGAAAAGAGATTCTTAAAAAAAATGGCGGTAATGCATATAGTGCATATATGCGAGATAGGGCGGTATTGTCAATATTGTTTCTTTGATGTTATAATGTCACCAGCTCTTTTAATAAATAATTGCGATAACTTTAGTAACGTGCAAAAATGGTATATGTTTCACCTAAAAGTTAAAACTTAAAAGTAATTTGAAAGTATGTTACAACAAATACTACTAAAGTAACTACTAAACAAGAAATTTATGAATAATACATCATATGGTGTCAAGTGGTATGTGCGCTGCACTATTCATTGAAACTATTAAGCACTTACTATGTGTACTGAAACTATACTGCTGGCCATTAAAATTGCTACACCAGGAAGGAAAGCAAATAGCAGAATCTTATTTATTGTTCATATACAGTATAATGGGAAGAAGACATGATTAAATTTTCAGGTGGTTTGGGGTACGCAGCATGCAGAATTCAGTACACAGAGCTGCCACCTCTGGCAGCAATAACGGCTGTAATCCGGCTGGGCATCGAGTCGAATTGAGCTTAAATGACAGATACGGGTACATTATTGCATGCGGCTTCAACTCTATGTCAGAGTCCATCTATCGTAGTGGCTGGCGAGTGGTGGCGTGCCAGTCTCTCGGCAGCCGATGATCCGATGTTCCCAATGGGTGACATCTGTAGAACGTCCTGGCCACGGTAACAGTCGAACACCCTCTGTATCGAGGAAGGTCAGGACAGTACAGGTAACATGCGGTCGTGTATTATCTTGTTGAAAGATGGCGTCACGCAGGCCTCGAAGATAGGGCACAGTCACGGCCCTTAACACGTCAGAAATGTAACTGCGGCTGTCCACATTACCGGGTATGCGAACAAGAGGTGATCGAGATATGTACCCAATGGTACCCCATACCATCACGCCAGATGTTTGGTCAGTATAACGACGACGAATGCAAGCTGGCAACGTTCGTTCTCCTCTGTTCTTCCTCACACGGATAAGTCCATCATGATTCTGTACGCTGAACCGGGATTCGTCTGAAAAGACGACGCGGTGTCACTCCTGTGTCCAGTGTCGTCGTTCGTCACACCACTGTAGGCGCGCCTGTTTCTGCTGCAGCGTCAAGGGAAGCCGCAACAATGGTCGCCGTGCTGACAGTCCGTGGTGCTGCAGACGTCATCGCACTGCCCGTGCGGACACTTGTCGTACTGCAAACGAGTCAAGTTCCTGACTCAGGGTACGTGACGTGGCTGTACGATCCCGCAAAGCCGAGAGGACAACATGTCTGCGATTTCGGGCGTTAGTGGTCTGGGGTCGCTGAGATCCTGCATGGCGTTTAGTATGGCCCTTCTGGACCCATCGATTCTATATTTGCCTGACAGTCATGAGATCCTGACCAACGCGAGCAGTAATGTCGCGGAACGATAGACCGCAGTTCCGATAGGCCACGATCCTATCGCGGTGGAATTTCGACATGTGCTGGTAGGAGTTCCTCCTTCTTACACGAGACATAACACGATCTTCATACAAACAACCAATGTTCAAATGCGATTTCCGAATGAGAAACTCACAGTGCAATCTTCAGTTTTATACAGAATGTAGATGGCGTTACTCATACCTGCTTTGTGCCAATGCGTTCCAATGCTAATTATTTGCATATCCCAGCATGTAGTATCTTTCATGCAAATTTGACGTTTGTTGCATTCCGCGTTCATGGTGTAGCAATTTTAATGGTGTAGCAGTGTATGATATAACGTTATAGCAGTGTATTAAGCATTTTTATACTCTTTTGCACGCATTAATTTAGCAATATATATATATATATATATTGTGTGTGTATCAGTAAATGTAGAATTCCTCCCCCCCCCCACACACATATTTTGTTATTTGCCTGTCATTTTGCAAGAAGGATCATTTCTTATTTACCGATTTGTACCACAATTTAATCAGAACCAGGGTACCCCACATCGATTTATTTATTGCCAAATTTTTTTAAAATTGGTTAGATAGTCTTAGATAAAACTTGAATACGAATATACCAATATTTTCCGATGAACTATACTATACATGGTACGGAAACTAAAAGAATAAGCAAAATGTTTGTGTTTGGTTCTAAAGAATATTAGAATCTTCACAAGAGACTAAATAATCTAATATAATTAATGCATGTTGGTACATAATAATTACATTATGAATATTAATTAATATCTCTATTAATATGCTAGAAACACAATTCGGAGTTGGATAAAAATATTCGTCCATATTTAATGAGTCGATGATTTTTGAGTGTTTGATGATTTTTGAGTATTCAATGATTTTTGAGTATATAATTTTATACTGTTGAGAAGTATTATACTCTGCAATCTGGAGTGTATTGCAGAATACAGGGACGAATCAGAATTTCTGAACATTTAATGCTTTAATATAGATATCATTAAGCGTAAACAAGAACAAATAGAAGCTAATTATTTTCTATCTGTCTTACAAGGTAAAGAAAGACAACTGTCATTTACAAAAATACAGCAATTAAATGATTAACTAATTCACAAAAGGGACGATTATATTCTCAAGACATTGACGTATTCCCAATTCACCTTTACTCTTATCATTCCAACAACCTTTACTTGAACGATGGGCAGCTTATATACCTTCTGTTGGAAGGTCTGGAAAAACCCATGTAACTCGTAAAGTTCTTAACCAATTTGCAAAATTCGAGAAGTTTCCAGAATTCGCCAAAAGTCGCCGAAATGGTGATACTTCCTTAAATGCGTCACTAAGGTCACCGAAATTGTCTCAAAGTTAAAGCGATCTAGTCCTTCAAATAATTACAATGGTTAACTGTAAATGCCTCAGGCAATACAGTTAACCATATTAGGTACTCTTAACAATATTACTGAATGGTTATCACATAGAATATTTCAAAATACATCTAATGTATCTAAACTAAATATTAGTTCAATGTCTAGATATTAGAAGGACTGCGATTGACAATGTGCTATGGGAAATTAATGTTTAATGTCTTAACAATAGATAGCTAAAATGTATACAATGCAAAGAATATCGCTGAGAACTTTTTTTTATAAGTCCTATTGTTTTTTGGCAATGCTGAACTATTGATCCTCATTGACTCATATATGTAAAAATAAACAATTAATTTTCAATAATGCAAACTCTGATTACAGAATAAAAAAAAATCTGATATGGGCAATACATGACTTTCCTTATATAATGCGCAATGAATTTACTACTTTTACAGTTAAAAAAAATGTTATTCTTATAGTAGATACTTATATTCTTTCCAAGACATTGAATTTTTTTCAATTAGTTGTCATTTTCATCGATTTATCGTCATTTATATCTATTTGACGAGATTTTCGTTAATTTGGCAACATTTTAAAAAGTCGCCAAGTTGACGACATTCCGCCAAATTTGTCGCCAAAATCTCGCCAAGCGTTATGGACGGAAAAATAAGATATTCTTATACCAGGTAAATGACTATCGGCGTTCAAATACAAAAGTATTACTCAAAGTGTATTTTTTCATGAATGGAAAGAGCTAGATCCACGAGAATGATGTCACCAAATTTATCGCAAGATATCACATATGAAAAGTGAACATGTTTCTCAACAGTTAATATATTTTTTTAATTTACGGGATTTTTTGATAAATGTATTTGAAAAATGTGCAATATCTCAAGAACGGATCATGCTAGCGTTCTAAAGTTTTTGTCAATCGTTTTCTAAGGAAAAATTACATAAGAAATGTCTATTTGCGTAACTTTAATAAAGGTTTTAATTTTTTGATGATTTTTTCAAAATTTCACTCGAAAATTTAGGGGGGGGGGGGTTCTGAACATTCGATTACGTTTAAAAACAATAGGCTTCCAGTATTTACGGGTTGTGATTTTTGTACCAAATTTCATTAGAATCGCTCCATTCGTTCGTGAGATATCGTCTCCACAGACCCACTGACACATACACACACCCACACCCACACACATACTTTCACACACACACATACATACACAGACGTCGCCTCAAAAATGTTTCATTCGTGATCAGAGATGCTTGAAACGTGCTCTCCCGTCGAAAGCTCGAATTCGAATTTTCGACCCCGTCACAATACTTTCCTTATACATTATGTATATAAGGAAAGTAATAATTATCTAGATTTAGCTGAAACGTATCTGAGAATGTAATTTATATTCAGTTTTATCAAAAAATTAACATTTCACAACATAATGTTAGATATGTACAGACTGTTTGCTAGAAACGCTGCTGATTCACTATGCTTTTTGGCACAATGTACGACGGGATATTTCCTGACAATAACAACAATAGTATGTACATTTCTAGGATATTACTGAAACTATATTCTTTCAGAATATGGAATATTTAATGTGAATATATGCAGTATGATTACAGACATTTCCAGATTCCCCATACGTTCTATTTAAGACTTAATAGTTGACATCAAATGAGCACTCCGAGATTTATGTTTTTATGTCTTTATATGAATGAATGACTTGATATAAGAGAATATACTAATAACATACTTTAAACCTGTGTTCTCTATAGTAAAGGAGTTTTGCAATCAAAGACGCTATTTGCAAAAGTGAAGAAGTGAGACAAACTGCGTCTAATAGCAAGACATATTTTCAATATTACCTGCATGATATTTGAAGTTGCTTTGTCTGAAACAGGTATATTCATTTCAACTGGAATCCAAAATTCGAAAGAAAAATAAATCTGTACCAGATTTTAAACCTGAATCTATATGAAAGAGAGAGAGAGAGAGAGAGGCAGTGCGAGAGAGAGAACGTGGAAGATTTTAAGAAAACATTTCTTCCTCAATTTAGAACCAGAGATGTCAGTTCCGTCGACGTTGAAGCACCCCTTGGGATATAGGAAGAAGTAACATTGAATTCAACAGCCGAAAGGGGAGTGACAGGGACGGGCGAACTTTAAAATGCTCTTTACGGAGACGGGATAAGAAATCGAAATATTTCTATTCCAGCAAGTAAACAACTTTCGTTAAAATAGAGATCCTGTGGAAATGAGGGATGCGAGCCGCGTTGTAAATGGAAAGTAAAATGTTGAAAATCACTTGAAGGAAGTGGAACAGAATGAACCTCGAAATGTTCGAAGGCTGTTCTTATTGGAATTATATCTAAAATTAGGGTTACGTCATGTTGAACAAAAAGAATAGTGAATTCTTGTCATGTCTTTTAGCTTGATGAGTTTTAATTCAATGCAGCGTGTTTGCTTTAAAATATAAAATTGCTTAACTCGGTCCATAAAATTCAATGTAGGATGTTCGGACTGTGCATTGTTTTCCTACTTTACCTGTTCTCGAATTTATAAATAAACTGGAATTCAACACGTTGAATTCAAGTTCAGTTGAATTCAAGTCATTGAATTCAAATTGTTGCAAAAAGAAATAATATTCACAATTTTTCAAACGCTTATGATTGTTATTATTGTCTACATCATGACGTTCATGTCTGAAAGGACAATTTACAGTTTTTCATTTAAAGAGATGCGGATTAAATCCAAAGCTCTTGGGGTTTATTTGTTTCCTTAAATTAGGATCCTTAGACTTTATTTGTTTCCTTTATTTGTTACCCTTAGCTATATGTAGAAAGAAGATAAGTATGTATGTATGATCCACCATAACTAGAGAAGGGCTGAACCGAATTTCATGAAATTTATCTTGGTAGTCTTGAAATCGCCCCACTTAAAACATAGGTCATGTTTCGAGTTTCTACGACCAGTGATTCTCGAGATATTAGTGAAAAACCACACTTTTTTCTAGGAGTTCTACTCTTTAACTCCATGATTCACAACGAAAAAGGTTGTACATTGTTGGTTTAAAACGTGAAAGTCAATTAAATCTCTGAGTTTTGTGGGAGTTTATTGAACGTATTAGACACTTTTGAAAATCGCAGGTTTGAGATATGAGTTCTACTCTCTAACTCCATGATTCACAACGAAAAAGGTTGGACATTGTTGGTTTAAAACGTGAAAGTCAATTAAATCTCTGAATTTTGTGGGAGTTTATTGAACGTATTAGACACTTTTGAAAATCGCAGGTTTGATATATGAGTTCTACTCTCTAACTCCATGATTCACAACGAAAAAGGTTGGACATTGTTGGTTTAAAACGTGAAAGTCAATTAAATCTCTGAGTTTTGTGGGAGTTTATTGAACGTATTAGACACTTTTGAAAATCGCAGGTTTGAGATATGAGTTCTACTCTCTAACTCCATGATTCACAACGAAAAAGGTTGGACATTGTTGGTTTAAAACGTGAAAGTCAATTAAATCTCTGAGTTTTGTGGGAGTTTATTGAACGTATTAGACACTTTTGAAAATCGCAGGTTTGAGATATGAGTTCTACTCTCTAACTCCATGATTCACAACGAAAAAGGTTGGACATTGTTGGTTTAAAACGTGAAAGTCAATTAAATCTCTGAGTTTTGTGGGAGTTTATTGAACGTATTAGACACTTTTGAAAATCGCAGGTTTGAGATATGAGTTCTACTCTCTAACTCCCTGATTCACAACGAAAAAGGTTGGACATTGTTGGTTTAAAACGTGAAAGTCAATTAAATCTCTGAGTTTTGTGGGAGTTTATTGAACGTATTAGACACTTTTGAAAATCGCAGGTTTGAGATATGAGTTCTACTCTCTAACTCCATGATTCACAACGAAAAAGGTTGGACATTGTTGGTTTAAAACGTGAAAGTCAATTAAATCTCTGAGTTTTGTGGGAGTTTATTGAACGTATTAGACATCTTTGAAAATCGCAGGTTTGAGATATGAGTTCTACTCTCTAACTCCATGATTCACAACGAAAAAGGTTGGACATTGTTGGTTTAAAACGTGAAAGTCAATTAAATCTCTGAGTTTTGTGGGAGTTTATTGAACGTATTAGACACTTTTGAAAATCGCAGGTTTGAGATATGAGTTCTACTCTCTAACTCCATGATTCACAACGAAAAAGGTTGGACATTGTTGGTTTAAAACATGAAAGTCAATTAAATCTCTGAGTTTTGTGGGAGTTTATTGAGCGTATTAGACACTTTTGAAAATCGCAGGTTTGAGACATGAATTTAAATGGAAACTCTCACCATGGTTTATTTCTCATAGACTTACTCAACAATGAAAAGTATTAAGAAATTAAAAGAAAGATCAATCATGCATAAAGCATTGATTATGAAACACTTTCGAACTTTAATTTTATTTAAACATCTCTAAAATGCGATACATTCAGCGGCAATATAGCACAATCGGCCCTATATGTTCCGGTGTAATTTTTATCATAGTTTTGCATAGTAAATCCCGAGCAACGCCTGGTAATCGCTGCTATCGTGTCTATAAATATTACATTTTAAATTCTGATTGAAATGTCAATTCAGTTTTGTATATATATAACATAGTTGTTTATATAAGGTTGCTGTTCTGAAATGTTAGAACAGCATTAAAGTGAAGAAAGGCATTTGGGGTTTAATGTTTGTAATTTTTTGTTAATTATACAAGCAAGTAAATTCATCAGGAACCATAGGCTGTAATGAACGGGGCCATCGTATTGGTCCATAAGCTTTCTATAAACTGTGATACCGGATGATTGTGATGTTTTTGTGACTCCAGAGTGCTGGAACAAGAAGCATTTTAGATGTTCATTGAAACTAGCCCTGTGATTTAGGAGTGGACTATTGTCGCTTGCTCTATACTATGTTGGACCCAAAGCGGCTGATTAATGCACTCAAGTTAACAGCAAGAGTTATAAATGAGGAATTTAAAACAATATTTTGTTCGCTGCAGATTATATATATCAGGAATAAATTGCTGGTTATAGAAATGGGCAATTTCTATACCAGACTGGTAATTTTTAACCATTAGTTTAAATTATTCAAATGTAAGCACAAAAACGTTTCATAATTTAAATACTAAACCAAACAAACTTAGATCATATACGTTCTAAATTACGAATTACATCAGAAAATAATTATATAAGGCGTTGATAATTAGGTATAAACTAAATATTTAAAGAGAGAAAATATTATGACAATCAAGAATACTGTCAAAGAAGGATAGAAAAAATACGCCATTGTGTTCTGCTTGATGATTATCTCCTGTTGCTTTTTTTAACCACAGCCTTAACGAAACGACTTTAGTTAACTCGATTACGACGTCTTTCACATGGAATAAAAAAGTCCTTGTCATAACCATCGGTAATTTCGAGAAAAAATAACCATTGGAATATAGGTGATAACAAAGTTTTTGCTGCAATTTGGGAAAAATTATTTTTATTGTAACGGCTTATCTAGTTATTACATGGGACATCTTTTATCGGAACCGTGTATTTATTGTATTATATCATAAGCACTATATTTTTCCAATATTAAAAATGGTCTACTACATCAAGGATGTGAACTCCGTTTCTTATAAATGACTCAGAAATTTCCATCGAGTTTTCAATAAAGATGAAACATAGAGTGTGGTGTTTTTAATATCTACTTAGAAGTTAAAGTACTGCAACTAAATGTATTTATAGTAGTCTTTACTTGGTATAAATTCTGGTGCAACTTTGAATCACAATATTGAAATTCACAGTAGCGTCAGAACAAGGGTATAGATAAAGCAACAGAAGTAAAATTCCCTGGCGGGTATGGTTTTTCCAGCAGATAGATAACTGGTTTTAAGGTTAAAAGGTGGGTTAGGCCTTAAAGGCTAGACATTAGTGTTCAATAAATGTTCTTAAAACGGTTCTTCCAGTTAAAGAATGTGTAGATAAATAGGAATAGAATTGTAGAGAGAGAGAGAAAGAGCAAGGGAGAAATTTGGATTTGCTCAGGTTTAGAAGTCTTGTCCTCAAATTAAGGAAGGAGCAGGACAATTCCACCCATTGCTAGAGCAATCAATTGCTTGAGCGCTGGTCTTGAAATTTAGATTTCAGTTAGTCGAAGCATTTTCTTAGAATTGTTTACACATCATCTGATAGATCTGGAAGTATATTCTCAAGGCTGGGACTCTAACAACTAAGTTTCGGCAACCAGTTTAGTCTGGGCCAACGGCCGTACCGTGCTGAAAACACCGGTTCTCGTTAGATCACCGAAGTGAAGCAGCATCGGGCGCGGTTAGTACTTGGTGGGTGACCACCTCGGAACGCCGCGTGCTGTTGGCCATCTCGGGTGCGGTATCCCCGTGGTTTGCGCGCTAGATTTGCACGCTGCCACAAATGCCGCCGTGTTCATGCGGAGTACGATCACGTTAAACATGTGGGTCCGTAAGTCCTTCCGAGAGGTTGGTGGTAGGGGAAGGAGGGTACGGTCCCTGTGGATGCCACCCCCACTGGGTTCCGGTCTAAATTGGGTGGCACTTCCCAGCCGTCCATACAGTTACCTTACACCTTTCTGGTAGGTCGGACGGTCTGGGTCTCAACAACAACAACCAGTTTAGTCTTTTTAGTACGAATGTCAGAAAGTTTCATAGGGAAAATTTCATTGAAAAATATAAAAGGGATTTTTAATTGTTACGCATGCATTAATTTAGCAAAAATTATTTTTTGAAATTTTAAAGCTGCACTTGTTCAGTGGTATTGTAAGTATTATATACAGCATAGATAAATAAAACCAAAAATAACCGCTGAAACTTAATTTCATATGATAAAAATATTGGAACGAAATTTCTCCTACCAACAATTCAAAATATTTATTGTGTTAATCCTTTTATCAGAGAGTTAAATGTTTCTTATAGTTCAGCAAAAATAAAACGCGCAAAATTTCGGAGAATAGTGAAATAACAAAAACTAGAAATTTACAAAGCAACAAAATAATTCAACCCCAAAAAGAGGAATGTTGAGAGGTTAAGCACACAGCCCTTGACTTTTTGCATCCATGTCTGCATAAAACGCAGTTACGATAATTTAAACTATCGTAAAATTTGAATAAATTCCTGATAATATCCTTAATGCACGAAAAGTTAAAACAAATACCATTACAACCCGATAATGCCCCGCATAGAATATCAATAATTGTGATGCATGGCTAAATGTATTAAACTTAATCTCCACTTTCTTTGTTTACGACTGAGTTGGTCCTTCTGGAACGAGAAAGGGCGGGGGACGAAGAATTTAATTTTGGTAAAAACATGCAACGGGCGAACAGCATAAACGATTGAAGAAAATCCCGAGGATGGGTTTCAAGCGTGGCGAAATCTTTTCAACGTTCTCTAAGCATCGTTTCATCTTGTGAGTGAAAATAACAAAGTAAAAAGAAGGCAAAGCACTGAAGATTAGGCCTAACAATGACCAGATATTTCCCAGACGTGTTCAACGATTCAACAATACGTCAAGTGAAGTGCATTTGCATTGAAAAAAGATCAGCGCAAATGGCTAGACTTTCGCATTCCATCTTTATCCGTTTTCTTTGCGTTTTTTTTCTCTCCCGTGTATGTATTTCAGGAACAAAAATCCGATGTAGTTTTTCAGAGAATGATGCCAAAAAGAAGACTCACACACGCACAGATTCTTCTGTTTTTCTTGTTCTTTTCCCTACCTTAAGCAAGAGAAATAAGAAAAGACAGCAAGGCTCCAGCGATTTTCGCTTACTAGTACAGCTTAAATCTATTGGCAAGATTTTTATTGCCGCCCAGAAAATAGATTATTGCCAGAGATCGGTTGAAGAGCTTGGAAGAAAATAAAAATATCTGGTTTTAATAATAGTAATAACGTTGTTATTTTTTGGGAGGGGGTATTTTATGCCAAAATAACTCCAGCCGAATGTTTTTTCCTTATAAATCGAGCAAACCGTTGAAAACGTTATTGAAAGCTAAAGTTTTGTTTTTGCACAACATGATTTATATAAAAAGAAAAAGAAAAAAACGAGATAATATCGTTTCTTTCGAGATTCAGTAGAAATTAAAAAGGTTTACAATAAAAGCTAACACATAAATATGAATAGTTTTTGATTGAAACAAAGTATTTAATATGCAGAAGTGATAATTCCAATTCTATAATAGCAAGCGGTTATAAGGTCTCGCTGTCGTCTCTGATCTTGGCTGTGTGCCAGGTGTGCGATTTTGCTATTGTGGCGAGGAATCATTTTATGCTTTCGGGTGGGTCGGACTTTACTATGCTTACTGTTGGTAACTCTATTTTCTTGATTTTGTCACGTTTGTTGTTCTAACCAATAATAACGGAGTAGCTAGATGAATAATACAGATCAGGATTTTGACCAGGCATTTCTCTTTGGTCAGTTGGGAACTAAACGTAGGGGGGGGGGATGACGTCAAATTCCGCCAAAGTAACTAAGAGAAGAAAGTGGGTTGGCACCTGTAATCGCTTCTATAAGTCATCAGCACTCAAGTTGAGTGACAGACATATGGAGGTCATTAACAAAGGTAAAAAAAAGCATATCAAATGGTTGACTGTTGACGAGCAGAATGTTAAGCAATCCTATCAGAAGCAGATACTTGAAACCTCTTTAAAATCACGTGACGGATAAGAGGTAAGAAGATCTTGACACCCGTAGATTTCTACCATTATGAAGATAAGATTCCATCTATTCTACCGTATCTACGGTTTTAGCACCAGTTAAAGATCTTACTTTCAGGAGTGAAGGTTGAGATTCTTGCTTGCCCTGGCGCACAAGGGTGGTTTTTTTGGTTTTTAGCCTTCGAAATTGATTGACACTATTAATCTTGTGTCGGATGCTGCTTCAAATAAAGTTTTATTAGTTTCATTGCATTATCAGAAGTTTGATTTGTACATAATGAAACACAGTGAAAAATGAATCAATCCTAACACTTTAATAGATTCCTCCCATACACGAATTTAATTATTAATACCTTTCTATCTGCAATTCCGCCCATTAAGTTTTCAGAAAACTTTCCCTTTCGATCGCCATTAACCTCCTTTCACTTTCGTAGAAGATATTTCTAAACCAAATATATCTTGCTATTCAAATCAAATCTCACTTCAAAACGTTCGGAGAGTGCTGTAGAAGATCCCCCCCCCCTCAAATTTATTCACTCTTAATTCGTAAACGAAAAAGAACTGAGAGGGTGCTGGCGTCCTCTTCTAGAGTTGGGAAGTCTGCTGCAGCGAACTGCGTAATATTCCGAAATACTGATCATTAAGATTATGCGGGAGGTTAGAAGAGTTAAAATCGTCAGTCTGAATTCAGCTAGTGGAATTTCCCAAGGATTAGCGTTAGAAGTTTTAAAATCACGCTGCGGAGTTTAATCGAGGATAGGGTAGGAAATTGCTGAATGATTTGATGCTATTTTAAAGAACAGAATATGGAGAAATGAAATATTAAGAAATGCTTATCTATTGATATTGCAGTTACATCTTGATAATTATTCTGTAGAACAGTTCCAGTTTTTATTTCAATTATAAAGCAAGTAAAAGCAAAAATGAGTGTTTTTTTTAAATCCCCCCCCCTCACTTTTATTAACATTTTCCAACATAGTTGTAAAGTGTTCATGACTTTGTTCATTCTGTCTGTCGTGCGAACGTACAGTTCGCTCAATAACTGCTGTGAAAATAACTTTATCAAAACGAAATTTTAGTGTGTTGTTAAGACGGTCTGTGAGACATATGGAAATGTAAATTAATATCACCCAATTAGTTTCGGATTTAACACGGGTTGAAAAAATGAAATTCATTGAACCCTATGGGACCTAATTTTTCAAACATTTTTAAGGGGGTTTAAAATTCAAAAATTGCTTTGAAAATTTTAAGGAATATTCAAATTATCCCGCAAAATGCATCAAAAATCCAGACCACCCGGCTCGCATTAGGGCATGAACAGCAAATTGAGTGGCCGAGTGCATAAAATGTGTAAAAAAAAAATCCATAAAATATGCTAGGTGGTATTTTAAATAAAATTTGAAATAATAATTACACCTATATTTTATTTATTTATTTGTTTATTTTAAAAATGCATGCTACAGAAAGCAAATCCCCGTGACAACAAGCAAAACAATACACAGAAGAAATCCGTAGAGGGCGGATACAAACACGAACCATACAGATAGAAACCGAATAAAATCACCGACAGCAAATAAGCATTAGTAAGTTAATAAAAACAGTAAAACACACAAGAATTATAGTAAATGAGTTTTAAAAGTAGTTAATGAAGAAAAAAATATCGAAATTATCAGGCAGGCTATTGTGTAGCTTACAGAAACTATTTACTGCACACTGATCCTCAACACCAGTTCAAAAATTCCTCTCAGCAAACAAACTCCTATTCCTAGAATTAAAACTGGGAACACGAAAACCAATCCGACCCAGAAGAGATGAACGATCATCCCTGCCACCGAACAGACTCTTAAAAAAAGAGAGCAAAATAAAATTCCTCTGGAGTCTGGAATATAAGTAACATTATAGGAAGAAATCACGTGACTCATTTCAAAATAAAATATGGTATCCATTTTTTTATTACCTGTGTAAAAATCGATCGTTTAAATTTATATTTAGTCTCGCATCCGTCCTAAAACCGCTGTATTTTTGCATATTATCTGTGTATCTGAATTCTGTGGCTACGCAATTAAAATATTTTTCATTTTAAATGATCACTAAACTTTGATTATTGCTACAACGCAGCTAACTTCTATAGTATGGAGAATGTAAACGAATCAAGCGATTGCAAGATGAGTGGCATAAGAATTGCTGAATTTTAATCACGTAAAATTATTTAGCTCTGGAGTCTGGAATATAAGTAATATGAATGAATTATTCATTGACTTTACACAGAGAAGCAGACGATTTACATAATTGCCTTTCTTGATGAAGTTTTAAGTTTTCAAGTATAATGAACTATTGTAGTACTGTGCTAATTTAATTTACCTGAATTTATCTCATTGAAGCTCTGAATTTATCTCATTTTATTGAGTTGGAAAGTGTTTTATAATCAGTGCTTTATGCATGACTGATCATTCTTGTTATTTACATGCAACTGAAATGTATTGAAATGCATGCAGACATTGTAAATGGGCAACAAATTGCAGTAAAATGTCTAGAGATCAGAGTGTGTTCTATCCAAATATGCAACAGAGAACAAACAGGACATATCATTCTCATTTTCTTTCTTCAGAGAAACTTAACTAAGATGAAACCTCTAGAATGTGTCGTAATTGTCAAGAAACAGACCAGTGGGATCCGTACCTATTAGCAATAAATAACAAAATAGGCATTGCTTGCGAGGTTTACAATAAAGGCTGAAAGGTGCAGATTTTCTAGTTCTTGCAAGTAACGTATGATTATACAGGGTGTTCCAAAAAGATTCGAACACGTTTTAATTCTTTACCTGTTGGAGATAAATGGGCAACGTAAATTGTAAAAAATGTTGAAAGTAAGGTAGAAAATATGACTACGTTAATGAAATAGTCTTCCCATTGATTTTCAAAAAGTTGCATTTTTTAAATTTTTATACGACCCCCTTAAACAAATTGGGTCAATCAGAAAATTTTTATTTTTGATGCAACAAGATCATTAAAAAAAACAGCATATCTCTATCTTTAAAATTGAGCGAGTTATATTTAATTAGAGATTGAACATTGTGAATGGGGACCATATATCAAATTAGAAATGTAAATTTCTGACATATCACAAAAAAGATATAACTGGATAATAATACATATGAGGCATTTTTGTAAATTCCCCGTAGGCTCAAGATGCAATCACTGATTCTTAAGTACTTTTCAATAACTAAGGACTTTTTCAATAATTAAGTACTTTTAAATATTTTTTTATCTAAACAATTTCCATCGCCAATTTCTTTATGATCCCTATTTTCACTGCTGAAATAGCCTTTCACATGGTACGGAAAATTGGTCTAAGTCAGATTTTTTCCTTTATTATAATTCAGTTGATTTTAAAGATACAGTTATGCGGTTTTTTTAATGATCTTGTTGCTTTAAAAACAATTTTCTAATTGACCAAACTTGTCTAAGCGGGTCGTATAAAAATTTAAAAAGTGTAACTTTTTGAAAATTAATGAGAGGACTATTTCATTAACGTAGTCTTATTTCCTACCTTACTTTCAACATTTTTGCAATTTACATTGCCCACTTATCGTCAACAGATAAAGAATTAAAGCGCGTTTCAATCATTTTGGGACACCCTGTTTAGTTTTTAATGTTACATTATATGAGATATATCCATAAAGAAAGAATCAGTAGGATTTATAGTTTCTGAATCTACTACCTTATATGTGCTGTTTCAGAAACATTGATCAGGCTTAGGAAACGTTAGTGTTATACACATATTTCCATTAGAAAAATTATTATGAATTGTAAGAAACGTTTGTGAAAAATATGTTCACATTTTGGGGCAGTATTTGCATGAAAATACGAAATTTGACTTTTTATCTGGCACCATTAAGGCAAAATGTTCAAAACATGTTTATAAACTTTAAATAGCTAGTTTGGCACCTGTACCTATAAAATCATGGGAAATAAAATAAAATTCATAACTTACACCAGAAAACCACGCTCTTATCAAGCAATATTCGAATAGAATTTAGAGATCATCAATTTTTTTCAATCAATTTTTTTTTCTTTATCAAATGGCCAGGCACTTGACTTCCATCATTCGTCTATATATCGGCTAGAAACGTGAACCATTTAGCCGTCCTGGGACGTTGTACCAGGCTCACCAGAGGGGGGCGAAACACACTGCGCCCAATAACACAACATCCATGCCTTACGTGAGACTCGAACCCACAAAGCGGCGGCCGAACGATCGCTTGGAAACGCTTGCCTTGACCGTTCGACCACCGCGTCGGCTCATCTCCAAAATAAAGCTGTAGTGTACTTATTTTTGCTACAAATCGCACAATTCAATTGATGTTTGAACTCCAAACATTTCATTGACGAGTTTCGAGTTTTTCATTTATCACCGCCAAAATTTTAATGGAATCTATAATTTATGGAAATTCCTTCAATAATAAAATTTTTTTGCTTAATGAAGAAAGTTCGAAAGGGGGAAATATAAAACATTATTTCCCGTACTTTTACGTAACACGTCTCATAGTTTGGAAAGTGTTTTGAGGCAATTCTTACGATTTAAAACAATTTTTCCAATTAAAAGTATATGTCTAGCACTAACGGTTCAAAACTTATAATTCTGATCAATCATTATTTTTAAAAAATATGTATTGTGCTTTGTAAAGTCCTCGCTTTGCGCAAAACATTATAATTCATTTCCGCTTAGTTTCGAAACTCCCCAACAACATTTCATTCATTTTGCTACGACTTTCAGATATTTCAATATGGGGCCTGCATTGTTTCAAAAGCATTACTTTCGTAAGCCAAGACAGCCGTTGCATCACGTGACAGGCATCAAACTTCGCTTAGGAAACTGTCCTCAAATCACTGAGGGAGGACATTTTCATAATTTGTTCGCCGTCTGAAAATAACGGAGGCTGGGCAACAAGCAAGACGTGCAAAACTCGCCTCCTCGCATTATATTTGCCATAAAACGGATTACGTTCTGCGGGCGGGAAAATGCGAGAATTTCGCACTCAGTTAAACAGATTTGGTAAGTTCTCTAGACGCTTGTTTAATAATATGCAAAAGAGTCCAGACGATTCTTGAGGCCGGTTTTCACATGCTAATCGGAAAAGCGTATATTATTGCCAGACAGAATTTTAACGAATTTTCAGCGTGAAAGGCCCCTGAGCGTGACTTAAGTCGAAATTTGTAGACTTAGAAGGTTGTGTTTAAAGTTCAGAGGTAGTACACGGGTTTATGATTCTTGGTAGTATGTGAAGTTCACTTTAATTTATGCAGTCTGAGTTCTTACAGGGCTTAAATTCAAATTTGACTCGAGAAAATCCAATTGTGTAAGTGTTTGGTGATGTAGTTAATTTTTCAAGTTTTTTTCAAACCAAAGTTGATATCAGTTTTCACATAGTGGATATGCATCATAATAAAAGAAGATGTTTGTTTGCGTCGCCTGCAAGAAAACAATTAAGCGGTGTACAACCATGAAATTTGGCACAGGATTAACCCGGCTCCCGACAAGTTTTTTTTTTAATTCAAATTATTTTCTTAGTAATTTAATATTGAAACTTTATATTTGGCAATTTTTGGACAATTTTGTTTTTTGCTAATCGAAAATATTATTACCTATATCTTAACACCAGATAAAAGATGGCAATTGTCTCTTTCAAAAAGATTTAAACGGTATACGTACTATCAATAGACAAATTTTAGAAAAAATGTGTACTGTTCGAGTTTTGAAGACGTAATTCGTTTTAAAATTCACTGGCAATACGATCTTTGATGCGAAGAAGAAAATTTCACTGATAATAAGATTATTATGATTTAACATGAGCTGAAATGAATATTAAGTACTTGTTACAAAACAAAAATTGTTTCTAGGAGTCACCCATGCATTAATTATGCATATTATAATGTATTCATGTATCGCCAATTTTTAACAAAACTCAGTATTCCGAAGAAGAGTTAGGTCGAAAATTCTCCTTCTTCGGCTCACAAGCATTTCGAAAAAAGTTGGGGTTTGTGATTGCTATGACGTGACTCATCTGAGAACAGTACAAACTGGATAACAAATTCAAAAATTAAATACCTAGGGATTTTCATTTAGAGAACGTAGTGTTGATTTTAAGCAAGTTTAGCATCCCCCATAAGCATATGCCTCGAGTACTTATTTATGGCATATTGTAAAAGCTTATATATGGTATATAAAAATAGTTTATTTTGGGATTACACAGAGGGAGGAAAGTATATACAGGGCATTTCAAAGGAAGTTATTTAGGGCGCATCAACATTGTACGTGCTCAGCGCCGGGCTGAAGATGTATTATGTGGCACGAAATGGTCTAAATCGTGTTTAGAGCCTTATTTAAGACGCATTATGCCGGCTTAGGGAGCAGGGCGTTCTCGTGCAGCGGAGGATTCGTATTTTGAAAAATTGTGTAAAGGCGTTCAATTACTCCCTGATATAAATTCCAAGTAACGTTGAGTATATTTTCTAAGTGGTCGAGAGTAACTGCAAGAAATTCATTGCAGTTACGAGTTTTTTCAGACTCGCAGTGGTCATTGCGCAGACATGTGCGCGTCTGCGCATCGGGTTATTTATCTTATGTTTTGAACGGGCGTATTGTTAAAGAGTTATCTGGCTATTGAGAATTCTCAATCAGTTCTGGTGTACTTTTAATCAGACGGTTTCATTTTAAATCTCAGGCAATGTAAATATTTTCTAGAGGTATATAAGTAAAAGTTTAATCAACCATTTCCCATATCTATACTCTCTTGGTTATTTCAATAACTGTAGTCATAATTTATTCAACTTAGCACCCCTCTGTGACGGCTTGTGCTTCTACCATTTTTATCACCTTTTCATTCTATCATCTAAAATTGAATTTCTGTAACTTGTTCAGCTTTTCGTTATATTTTGGCCATCCCATCATCTATAATATATCGGTCATGCCTCATCCATTATACTGTTTTCATATTTTTCGCCATGAAAATTTTGAAAATCCATCACTAAAGGGATGACATTTTCAATATGTGCTCTCAGCATGCAAGTAACAGAAACAACATTATCCTGTCAGAATTTGACCTTGCAAATTATGTATACCGAAAATGAGATTTTGTTCTGTGGAAGAGAAAATGTAAGAAATTGAGCTCCTTTGAGCTAATTTAGAAACTTCTAAAGAGGCTTGTTACTAGCGTGCCAAGCATACGGGTATGCATCACTATTTCGTTCAACCGTTTGGTTAGTTTGTACGAGCTATTACTTTTATCTACTACAGTCGACGCGAAACTTTTACTCAAGTTTCACGACGAATTTTCTATTTAAATACAAGCAATGTTGATTGAAAATAACCAATTGCAATCATTAAGTAAAGTACACTTTGTGCGAAGGATAAGAAAAACGAGCAACGAATATAAGCATAAATAAAATGATAATGCAGCATACATCTGTTTTGAGGATGCGTTGTATCCCCTTCGTCAATCATTCCTATTTTAGACTTCGGATTTGTTAGTTCTCTTGGACTGACGAATGGTATGCAATTCGTTCTCAAAACAGCTGTATGCTGTTTTACCATTTTATTTGTGCTTATATGCGTTGACCGAGTTTTCCTTAATTATAATCATTACTTTATATGAAACTAATAATATACTTATATTATTTCGTATTTATTTTTACTCTATAACCAAGATCTTGGCTAACGCACAATACAAAAATACACCATTATTCAAAATATAAGAAGTGATTTGAAAAGATTGATTAATTTTGATTAAATGTAACAGAATGTGTGGCTTGATTGCGTTTTTCGGAAAATGGTTTTATGATCTTTAAATCATGTAACTACCAGAAATATCGAAATATAATGCAAAACTAATAATAGGGCATCTGCCTTACACCCGGGTGATTGAAACAAACAATAAATTGTTTTGTTGTTGTCACTAAACCCCTTGGTTCAGAAAATGTTAGACCAAGTCCAAAATACCTTTTTAATTAAGTTGTTGAAAATATATCTTCTGGTCCTTCACAAGCAAATCCAAGGAAGCACCAATGCAACCAAAGATGCGGTTCATGGCGAAAAAATTTTCAGCTTCAATTAAGGAATTAACAATAAATTACTTTGTTAATTATGTAGCAAGAACAGGAAATCGCCAACTTGACAGTGCTGTGTTGTGATATCGGGCTAAAGCGTGTTGGGCGATCGTTGAGTGATCGTTGAAACATCTCCAGCTAAAAGAATCTAATATTGCTTTATGAACGACAACTATAGTTATCTATTTACCTCTTTTTAGGAGGTCATCTGGTCATAATTTCATGTGTTGTAAAGAAATAATCAAGTAAGCTGTTTTTTATACAATACAAGACCCTTTAATTCTTATTACACACGCATTCAATTTCAGATGTTTTATTCAATATTCATGCTAATATAAGTTAAAGTCGTAAAAGTGGATACATAAAACTGTTTTCATTTCAGGATTATACAAAGAACATACTCACCAAGGAGGAACTATGTGAAAAATCCATGAAATAACAGGAACAAGCGGCGGTTAGGTTTTTATTCGCTTTTCAAAAATGGAAACCGTGTTCTTTTCTTTAGTAGGTAAGTCGCCCGCATAACTGAGCCTCCCGAAAGTTATGACGGGCGAAAACTTTGAAAGGTAATTTTGAGGTCGATAAATTTTTCGGCTGGAATTTTCTCATAAACATTTACTGTCCGAAAACTAACATTTATTTCGAGGGTTTTACTTTTACGATCGCCATTTATGAGTTACAGGTCCAAACATGTCTGCTAGTATAAATATTAAGAATGAAGGCCATTTTATTCCGGCAACTTCCCGGATAAAAAGTTAAAGATTCTTCAATCTTCTAATCTAAAAAAAAAAAAAAAAAGCAAAATCTGAATATGTAAAGTACCTTATGTTAATTACGTATTCTTTTAGCTTCTTTGTATTTTGAGAGGTGAAGTTATTGAATTTTAACTAGATAATACGGCCAAAGTCTTCTATTTTTTTTTTCTAAATGCTTTTTCTTTCCTTTTAGAGAATCGCTAATGTATGGAGAGGTAATATACATGGAGGTTAAAAAGTTGCCACTTAAACGTTATTGCGGAAAGTAACTGCTTAAATATATAAAAATCACCGTCGAAAGTTATTAATCTTTATGATTAAGAACTGAAAGTGTTAAAGAAAACAAATTCTAATAGCTGCGATATTTTAAGAGCTTTCAAAAGAAAGAGAAAATGCCAATTTTATTTAATATATTATGTTGGTGGAAGTAGAAAGTATAGATCTTTGAAATTAAATTCTGATTTCTAGTTATTCAAAACATAGCATTGAAAAGTGGTATTTTGAAAAGGGTGACTTTACTAATAATAATTTCGAACAATTATTTATTTTATGAAAATTGTACACTGATGTAAAATGTACAAATACAAATCTATCTTTAAAAGGAATATATATCTGTAAAAGAAATATACATAACTTTGTATTATATAGTTATGTATATTCTTTTTCAAAATGCCGTAAAAGTTACGTTAAGAAATATATAATTTATTAACTATTTTGTAATTATTGGTGTATAAAAATCATTATACTATCGATAACTAAATATTATCTATCTATTCTTGTAATAAATAACAATACGATTATTTATGTTATTATTGTACTTGATTATTTATGTTATTATTGTTCTTGATTATTTATGTTATTATCGTACTTGATTGTTATTATCGTACTGAACTCAACATTGTTTGTATCTAAAACCAATACTTAAGTGCAAATTCTGATGTACGGAGTTGTTGGAATGAGACATTAGCATCCCTTATTTACTATTTCAAAACGTGATACAGTTAAAATTTAAATCATTAAAAACTATAATAGCATTTTTAAAATTTAAATCATTAAAAACTATAAAAGCATTTTTAAAATTTAAATTATTGAAACAAAATAAATGTTTTTAAAATTAAAATTATTGAAACAAAATAATTTCTTTTTTTAATTTAAATTATCATAAAGTGAATAAAAGCTCTTTTAAAATTCAAATTAATAAAAATATAAATAATTTTAGTTATTTAAAATATCAAAAATTGAATAAAGATAATGGGGATAAGTACAACAAGTTTATCATTATTATTTAACAAAAAGTTTACCATTATTATTTAACAAGTACCATTATTATTTAACAACATTTGGTAAAATGTTAAATACCATTATTGTTTACCAACATTGGGTATAATACTCAAGTACAATTATTATTTAGCAGATAATATATTAATTATTCCTCTTTAATTTATCGGAAAATTTCTGCACAGTTTAATTTTTTTTGCGATTTATCATCTTTTAGATATATTTAAATTGCTATACATATAAAACTTCGTGCTTTATCAAAATTTTATGAACTTCAGATTCAAGTTGAAATTTTTGGATGATGATGAAGCAAAAGATGTGACAGCATTGGATCGCTTGACATTGTGCTGCGAATTTGTGTTGTTGTTGAGACCCAGACCGTCCGACCTACCAGAAAGGTGTAAGGTAACCATTTGGACGGCCGGGAAGTGCCATCCAATTTAGACCGGAACCCAGTGGGGGAGGCATCCGCAGTGACCGTACCCTCCTTCCCCTACCACCAACCTCTCGGAGGGACTTACGGACCCACATGTTTAACGTGATCGTACTCCACATGAACACGACGGCAGTTGTGGCAGCGTGAAAATCCAGCGCGCAGACCATCGGGCTACCGTGCCCGAAATGTGCCAATAGCACGCGGTGTTCCCAGGAGGTCACCCACCCAAGTACTAACCGCGCCCGATCGTCACCCCCGGTAGAAAAGGCCGAACTGCTTTCCCCCCCCCCTGTACCTCGTGACGTATGAGGTGTAGGCCCAATTCTGACCTTCGAATCCGAATTCCTCCGTCTCAACTTTTCTGGAAAGTTCTCCCCTAGTAGAGTAGCCCACACAAAGAAGTATCGTATGTGCAGTGCAGTACGTGGGCTCGCGCGTGTTGATGCATAACGGTCTTTTTATCGTATTTTTGAATGTCTTATATGTTAGTTCATGATTTTATAAACATTTTGACCAGCATACCTTCGACTACATACCTTATAACATTGGATTACTAATTACCTTATGGACGTAATGTGAAAAACTGAAAATGCTATTTAGAAGTAAGTGCTTACCATTTTTTGCTTATTATCATGTAATTTAAAATTACATAGAATTTTAAATATATGGCAATCAAATTATTGCTATTCAATTAACGCTAAATGGATTCTAAATTGTTTTGTTGCTAATTATAACGTCAACAAACCTTTTAGAGTTTTCTTAGTTTGTTTTAAAATTTTATTGTTGTCACATTAATTAAGAAAACTGCCTAGACATTTGTAAAATTAAGCTTTGTTAAGTAATTGTGAAGTATTTAAAATAATTCAATGTTTAAAATGTATCTTTTATTAGGTTTAGCTTGTGTGATTCATTTCATTTACCTAGTATACTTAATATGTTGTCATAAATTATTCAGTTTCCTGTAAATATTTTAAAATTATTTTAATAATGTTGTTAGTTGTGTGATATTTTTTAATAGACTAGCAGTATGTCCGTACTTCATACTGACCATATAATACAAGAAACCTAAAATTCAGAATTTGATGTGAAGTTTTAATATTTAGAGTCTCAATTTTTGAAATTTTATAATAATTCTAATGAAATGAAAATAGGTGATCTCTACCGTGCTGAGATAATAAACAGACAGATAGATGTACAACATACAATTTTATGTATACTGTTAATAGCAAATATACCCGACATTGCCCATGATTTAATATATGTGCAAATTCCTGCAGTATTCTAAATGACATTCTTACTCAAAACATTCTATTAAAATATTTCATTTAATTCTCCTTTCTGTGTTTTCTATACAAAATTATCTTCAAGCAGATCTGAATAAAACATCCTCGTTTGAAAACAAATTATAAAATATATATGAAATTGGATCAATATAAACTAAAATAAAAGCGCTAAAATTGTATAAAAATGGTTATAAAATTTTGTTTTATATTGATTTCTTTATTATTTAAATCTTAAAAAATTTAATAATCGTCTGCCTAATAAACACATTTGATTTAATTGCGTTGCTAAGCATCATGATATAATTTTCTTAATAAATTTGTGGAAAATATATCATCTGCATAATTCTATTTTTATGGAAGGTTTAATTGTGGGATTTTTATTCATATCTCGACAATCCCTGGTCCTAGAAACTCGAAACATGGACTAAATTTTAAGTAGGGCTATTTCAAAGCTACCCACAGAATGTTCATGAAATTCGATGCAGCAGTTCTACCGTGATGATGAGATAGATAAACACACAGACAGATACATGTATTTTCAATTTTATTTATATAGATAAAAAAATGTCATTCTCTTTTTAAGATATTGTCAATAGTAAGAAATCGTAGCAATAAAAATGCTACACTAAAGTTATGAAAGTAAAATAATGTAAAATGGAATATTTCACACATCAAATAACATATTTTAAATGTTTGATAAGTAAGTAATTGCATATAAAAGATATAGTATCTTAATATATTGCACGTATATTTTTTATTATTTGTTATGGCATGCTGAAATTTTAGAAGAATAGGTTAGGAAGTCATTTGTGTTTAGGTTGGGCACATTTTATTTTTTATGTAGCGAGTTATTAATTATGTTATTGAAAATTGTTAAAATAACTTGGAAAAAAGCAAAGTAACTAACTTACAATTTCAAGTTACCATTGTATATTTCATTATATTATAGTTAATGTTATTTTAATAATACAAAGCTAATTTAATCTTTCTTACATTTTCACTTCAATGGAATTGTAAATGAAATATTAATACCAAAAAGTTTTATTATACAGCTTTATTAAATTTTCAAAGCCCCTGAGGTATTTCAAACTCTATAATTAAGCAAAATTGTTTACAATTTGTTAATGTCTGGTAGTAAAAAAGGGAATATAAGATGTGCTATATTAGAAAACCTGAACTTCTACAATTTATAGTGCATAGGTTAATGAATGACATTCAACTAGTATTTTATCTTAATTCTAAATCATTTTACAATTTATAACAACAACAAAAAATGAATAAAATAAAATGAAATAAAAATAAATAAACACGTAAGCATATTAAAAGTTAAATTCTGAGTTTCTTTTTAATGATTATCTTATGATATTTCAAGATATAGTATTCAGTAATCATTTTAGTTTCTGCATACTTTATCTGTAAGCACGCATACTTTAGCTGAATGTACTGAAGAATTATTCAAATAAAATGCCTGATTAAGTAATAAATATACAGGGTTCTTTTTCAAACTTTTATTAAAACACTAACTGAATGGAATCCTTTCATCTTTGCTCCTACAGTGAATGAGTCATTATAAATATTTTATTTTAAGGAAATGTACAGCAATATTAAGATTTTAAATCACCCATTTTAATGAACATTATCGAAAATACTTCCAAATTTCATGAATATTATTTGATTTACTGATAAATTATGATTCCTTTACATCGAACAGAGAATTAAAAGGGAAACAAATAGCAAAAGCTTCGATCGCGATCTGGAAGACCTACTCGCAGTGGGCCTACAAGCCAAGACGTCAAAAATTAGTGCTCCGGCCTCTGCTTTCGGAGGTGACGGCCCGATGCTGCTTGACTTCGGTGATCTAACAAGAACCGGTGTTTTCAGCACGGTAGGGCCGTTGGCTCGGTAAATTTGTGCTAATATGTTCACATATGTGTGTGAATATGTGCCGTATTATGGACATGATACCCCATAAAATATTAACTTGCTGTCATATATTTTAATTTAAATTTTATGGGGCTGGATAGCCCAGTGGTTAAGGCACAGGAGTTGCACTCGGAGGTCCTGAGTTCGATTTCCGGTTCTGCCCAAAATTTCTTCGCGTTTACGCGGAGGACGTGCATATTAAATCTGTGGGTTCAAACGTCCTTCCGAGAGGTTGGTGGCAGGGGAAAGAAGGTGCGGTTTCCGTGGATGTTGCCTACACTAGGTTTGGCCTATAGATATACGGTTTTGTTTAATTGAGTGGCGCTGCTCCTATTATTCAAACATATACCTTGCACTTTAGGGTAGGTCAGACGGTCTGAGTCAAAAGAAAGAAAAAAATAATTTAAACCTTACAAAATTAACGACGACCATAAATTTTTTTTATACATTATTCAACAACCTCCAAAGTTATGCACGATTTAAGCACTTACCAACATTGACATCAGTGAGAACAGCAAAATCTTTCAGTTACAAAGAAATTTGGAAGTTAATAAAAATAAAGAAGCCAAACTAGACTAATTAAATCTATTATAACGATTAAGATGTTTAAACTCTAATGATACGGCTGTAGTATAATTTGTAATTGATATATATATATATATATATATATATATATATATATATATATATATATATATATATATATATATATATATATATATATATAATTTTTTTTTAAAAAATTGATTAACTTTAGTCCTTTGAATAAGTTTTTGGGAAGAGATGCTGTCAAACGAATTACTCGCTGATTAACTTTAGTCCTTTGAATAAGTTTTTGGGAAGAGATGCTGCGAAACGAATTACTCGATTTTAGTTTTATCAAGAGCTGTTCATGTGTATAATGGTATGATTACGTAGAATTGACCAATTAAAAATGACTTTTGATTAGAAAATATTTTAGAGCCTAACTCTCGGTATCGTAAACTTTTACAGTGTTAAATAAATTCTTTCTTAAATAACTCTCGTATTTTGTGTGATATATAACAATGTCAGCATATAGAGACTAAGAGCAAGCATATCATGAAATTAATATTTGGGTTAAATTTCGCCATTCTTTTAAAGTCCATGCTTCTTAAAATTTACATCGAATTTTTCCGTGAAAAAGCTGATTTTAGTGAACTTTATTTTTTTATGGAAATTTCAGTTGTCTATTTTAAATCAATTCTTGCAGTAGATTGATCCAAAAAATTTTCTTATGTAGTCACAAAAGCAATTTAAAGAATTTCCATAGCCAAAATTAGCACTTCCATTACTGATAGCAGCATACGCGGACCAGTTTCGCATTTATCGCTCTTCAGCAATGACAGACACAGTATGATTTCAGACTGTTCAGTCATTGGATACTCCTTGGCGAAAAATATTAATAGGTAATGATGAATGTATCAAAACAGCTGTATAAATGTATTGATGCATGGTCTTAAGGTACATACATATTTCATATCGATGTACTTGTACACAATACTTACCATGTATTAATGTAACAACTTTTGATATGTCTCGAGTCAACAATTTCCCCGAATTTACGATCAAATTTTAATTTCCGTGAAATTTTTACTTTCCCTGCATAGTACAATGTCTAGGGAAAGTATTGTGGCGGGGTCGAACATTCGAATTCGAGTGTTCGACAGTGGAGCACGTTTGGAACATCCTTGAACTCGAATAGAATGTTTTTTTACGAGGTGATGTATGTGTGTGTGTCTGTGGATGCGATGTCTCACGAACAAATGGAGTATTTAAAATGCAATTTGGTACGATTATTACAATCCGCGAAAACTGGAAGCCTATTGGTTTTAAACGCAATTAAAAGTTCGGAAAAAACCCCATTTGTAGAATGATTTTTTAAAAAATCATGAGAAAATAAGAACATTCAATAACGTGAAATAAATAAGCATTTTATATGCAAATTTTTTTCTAAAACGAATGACACAAACTTTAGAATGGTAGTTGGAACCATTCTCTAGATATTGCAAGTTTTTCAAATAAATGTATTTAGAAAATTACATCAAAATTAATAGTAGTAAGTTTCATCAAATGTGTAACACTTGGCGATAAATTTGTCGACTATTGCGAAATATCGCCACGTTGACAATGTTTAATGTGGTACTAAGTTGACAAAAATGCCGCGAAATTGGTATAATGACGCCAAATTGATGAATTTTATATAATGGAGAAAATTGCTTGGTAGATGTTAAAAATATTTCAAAATGTCAAGTTATATTTGAGAGAAATATAAGTTAATTCGGTACTCCAAGATAATTTTACATGTTATGATCCAGAAAAGCGTCAAATATCAATATACGTTCAGTGTTAAGGGGACGATGGACGTTGAAAATTCCTTTTATTTATTTATTGACTTAGAAACGTGAAAATTTGTATAAATATTCCTCTTAACATTACTATATACAATACCATTATATTTTTTTCAATTTTGTTATAATTTTGTATTTTTTTTTAATTTAATTTTCTTAACGAAAATTTGAAAATGCTCCTCGCGTGCCATGTGTTCACATTTTTGATTAGTTTTACTTTATGGTCACTCAAAAACACATTATGAACAAATTTGGGTATTCATTTTTAAAAACTCCCTTAGAAAGTTAATTTTTTTTAAATATTTTTCTGCATTAAAACTTAATTTTTATCATTTAATTAGATTCTTATTCACTTTAAATTACCTTAATAAAGTCCAATTATAAAATGCATACCCAGTTTCATTAAAAAGTAAGAGAGGTGTTTTCTTACAAAATTTCATGCATCTTAGACAAAAATTAAGACGCATGGGGCAATTTAAAAATGTAAAACCTTTGAAAATTCCGTTTCGAAAAAAATGTATTCAACCTTTTGCTTACGGATGGGACAGCGTCCATCCCAAATGAAGAACCTCCCCAAAAGACAGGTATTTGACATACCCTATTCCAAACAGTTCGATCCCCCTTTGCAGGCATTGGCGTTCATGGAAATCGCTGACAGAAACATTGCATCTGCTGCAGCAGGTCAAATACCTGTCTTTTAGAGAGGTTCTTTGTTTGGGATGGACGCTGTCCCACCCGTAAGCAAATGTTAAATGTGTAAAATAATATGTCAAATACCTGTCTTTTAGGGTGGTTCTTCGTTTGGGATGGACGCTGTCTCACCCGTAAGCAAATGTTAAATGTGTAAAATAATGATATATATTAAAACTTTTTTAGTCGATTTTCAACGTCCACCGTCCCATTAAAGCATTGTGCCGTTGATCTTCTCTATCATTATTTGGCATTCAAGAAATAAAGTACTCGCCTTGTGCAGGGAAAGTCATGTGCTGCCTACATCATTCTTTTAGTTGTAATCGATATTTTTTTTTGAGAAAAGCAATTTAACAAATTATAATTGCATTTTATTCTTAAAATGTTGAAAATGATGGAAAACTCGTAAATAATGATATTTAGTGTAATACGTTTAAAATAACTCGATTGATTTCCTAAATATTTTATTCTAAATGAATGATTTTATGCATTTTTGTGAATAAATGCCATGCATCAATATTAATTTTGCAATTTGTTCATTATTACACCTCTGGATTATTGGAAATTTTGTTGTTAGATCGCGCCCAGTCTCATTTGATACTGAGATCCTAAAGTATTTATATTAGTCTCTATAATTTAATCATATTATAATCATTACGCACTCAAACTGCGTTATCAATTTCTTTTAAATATTCTTTTCATAGAGTTTATTCAATTTAAAATTGTAAATTATTTTTTAATGTAATTTTTTAATTTTTCAAATTTAAAATTGCAAAATACAAAAATTAATATTTTTTAGGCTATAAAATTAACGTTGATACTATACAGAATCGATTAAATATGGAAAGATATTGATATAGTATCGATATTTCACTGAGTGATACGTACCGATATTTATACTAGTCTTTATAATTTAATCATATTATAATCATTATGCACTCAAACTGTGTTATCATTTTCTTTTAAATATACTTTTCATAAATTTTGTTCAATTTAAAATTGTAAATTATTTTTTTATGTAATTTTTTAATTTTTCAAATTTAAAATTGCAAAATACAAAAATTAATATTCTTTAGGTTATAAAATTAACGTTGATACTATACAGAATCGATTAAATATGGAAAGATATTGATATAGTATCGAGATTTCACTGAGTAATACGTACCGATACTCCACATAAGCCTGCTCATCACTACTTATCGGCATGAAACTGGTTTACGTATGCTGATAATCTGCAGTGGGACTGCCGCTTCTGTCTTATTTAATCAAACGAAACTCTGTACATTTTAAATATAAGTCACAAAACATATCCTTATGAATATTTATTATAAAACACTGCATATATATATAAAACAGACACTAATGGAACCAAAAATAAGCCAGAAGAGATTTTTCGAAACCAAGTGAAAATAGTTCAGCAGTGTTCGCAAAGGTCAGAGAGAGCAAGAATGGCAGTGAACATAGGAAAAGAAAGCACAAATGAGAGCTAGGGTGGAGGAAAAGAAAACATAAGATGACAGAGAAGGAGGGGGTATCGGAGGGTAGAGAGGAAGGTAAAGCCAAGTCTTTTGCTTTTTACCTTACCTTTACTTTGTCCGTCGGGCCCCCTAAGAATGGTGCATTCCTCTATCGTCCCGTAACTCTGGAATAGCTGTCGAACATCATCTTCGCTCTGTTGCTTACTGAGCATGCCGATAAACAACTTCCTGTCCTCTGGAACGAGAGGGGGCGATTGTTCAAAGACTTGTGTTTGTTTGTTTGTTTACACTGAAATGGGGTAGGGAGGTAGGAAGTAGAGTAGGAGGAGGATTAAATATAGGTAGGTACAGAAAGGAGGAGAAAATAAAAGGAAGAGGGAAATGAAATGAAACCACCAATCTTAGCCACTCTGACCATTCCTTAAATTTGGAATCTCTTTGCATAAGCGTGGATATAAAAGAATATTGATATGTTGTCATCTAATTATGGATGTGAAAGATTATCTCAAAGAGAATTTATCGACGTATCTATAGCATTTACTCTCATGCTGACAACAAAATTACTGGATCTTTTAGTTATTTTACTTAATGAACATACCTTTATTTCTAATCGTCAATTTATCTGCAATCACAACATAAATAAATCTTATTCAACTAAAAAAGCTAACTAAACATGGACACAGACGCATTGTCTGTGATATTTACTTTTACAGAAGCATTGAGAACAAAGAAACTTAATACGAATGACAACAAAGAAAACTAATACGAACTAACAGTTCTAACGAAACAACCCGGACAACGTGCGATTACAAAAATATTGGACTTACTTTTTGTATACTCCTCAAGTTCGTCGTCCATGAAATTTTTGACTCAGGCTTTTCAAGCATCTGCAAATGAGTGAAAAGTTCAACATGTAAAATCGCAAAGATTCATACTGAGATTCCATTGCAAAAATCTGTAAACTGTTGGACACTTTTAAGGCAAACTCTTTGATGATGGCTGAAAAGCTGAGCCGAAAATTGCATGAAAAAAAGATAATGAAAAGAAAGAGAAAGGGATAGAAAGGAAATAAAGAGGTGAGGGAAAAGGTAAAACATTTTTTATAAAAATCAAATAGATAGATAAAAAGTTACGATATTTTTAAGCATTAAGAAAAGTAATAACGCATTTATACTGCTGAGTTTATATGTTTAAGTTTTGGAGATTAAATTGTAATGTTATAAATAAAATGTTCTTTTTAAAAAGTAATTAAAACAAAGTTATTTACAAGTTAAAAGGTTATATATCTTTATACTTTATTCTTATGGATCTGCAACTTTGCAAATGCATTAAAAAAATTTCAACTACTATACCTATCCCAACAAACAATTTGTGATCTAATATATGACGAATAAACTGCTAATTTATTTTGCACTAGTAATTGTTTATATTGTTTGATAAAATACAAATATTTTAACTTTTTGAAAAATAAGCTACTAAAGCAGATCAAATGGATTTTTTTTCTTAACAAATGCTATTGAGACATTTACTTTTCAACAAATGGAATTGTGTGCATATGAAGTCTAAATCGGTTATAAATATACATAGAAGGTGGTTTATACAAATTAATCGGCATATTAGAATTTAATGTGTTAACGTTTGAACTGAGTGTAGTAGAGAATAATTAATAGCAACAATGTTTATTTTGTTTATACAATTTTTCTCATTACGATTTTAGTTTAGAATTCACTGATAATTGAAGTTTTTCAGACCGCTTTTATTTATGGACGTTTGATGTTGAAGTAACGCTATGTAGAAAAGCAGCAAATGCTTGTAGCAATATAATTGATACTGGCAATTATACTGAGCTATTTGTAAAATTATAAATATTTAATGTAATGGTTACAAAGTTGGAAATATTACAGAATGTTTCGAAAATGTTTAATAGAATGATAAGAGTATATAACTTCCCACAGTGTCTAATAATGCAAAATATATATTTTGATTGCATACGAAACATGATTGAGTAAAGGACAATTAAATAATACACGATGTGAAATGCTATGCAGATAGCATATTACATTATTAGAGACACTGCAAATGATCGTTTCGAACACGCTTTGTGTTTTTTCTTTAGTGCAAATAAGAGCTGGATACCAAATGAGCGCTTAACCACATGATGGGGGTAATAGTAAGTGATGGCGCCATCTGGTGTTAGGAAAGGAAAAGAATGAACGCTTAGTTTCGTTTGTCATCAGCTTCTAATATTATTAGTATTTGAGGAGGTTCCTTTTGTGACTTCATTTAGAAACTTTAACTAAAAATGTTTTGGTTATTTTGTTGATATAAAAAGTACATAATCACTATGGAAGACGTCTTTTAGGAAGATATTATTCTAGCTGGAGTGCTCTTATTGTTATATTTTACAAATTCTTTTAATACTGTTGCTATTAGCAAGGGAAGGTTAGTTCCTTTAGGTATCTCTACTTCATTATTTGAAATAGAAATGAAAATAAACATTTGGAACTGAAAATAAAAGTTAAAAATTGAAATAAAAAATAAATATAAATACTACTAATAATAATAATAATAAATATATATGATATATATATATATATATATATATATATATAAATAGTATAAAAAGAATTTTTTAATTGAAGAAAGAAGGAAGGCAAGCTTGTTGACAACTGGGGTGTAAGGTCACAACCCCTTACCGCCATTAAGTAAGCTTCTCGCTAAGCCTTCCTTCTTTTTCTGTTCAAAAATTATTTTTATACTATTTATATTTATATCGTGTATAGTATATGTAGCTGCTTTGCGCATATATGCTATAACACTTCTATATATTTAATAACTTCCATTTTCCATCTTATATATTATATATATATATATATATATATATATATATATATATATATATATATATATATATATATATATATATATATATATATATATAAATATATATATATATATATAAATATATATATATAAATATATATATATAAATATATATATATATAAATATATATATATATATATATATATATATATATATATATATATATATATATATAAATATATATATATATATAAATATATATATATAAATATATATATATAAATATATATATATATATATATATATATATATATCTATAAATATATATATATAAATATATATATATATATATATATATATATATATATATATATATATATATATATATATATATATATATATATATATATATATATATGTGATTCGTTAACATTTGGTATGGTTTAGGGTTTTTAAATTTTATAGCTTTTGTGTATATATATTATAATAATAAATATATACTACTATTAATAAATATTAATAATAAATAATAATACTAAAAATAAATTGAAAATAAAAACAAAAATTTAGAGAGATTTTAATAAAAATTTAGAAATTTTAATAGCTAGAAAATTTTAAAGATGTTAAAAATTCGAAAAATTTAGAGAATTTTATTTTTGTTCATTATACGTCTATGGATAATTACTCAAAATAACCAAAACATATGTCCGTCTCAATTACCATTCAAAAATACGTCCATTCAAGACTGATCCTCGCACGAATCCGTCCAGAAAAACGAACTTAAAACACTACAGCTATTTTTCCTCTTGCACAATTAATTCGACACAGACTTTTATTAGGTCTGCAAACACAAATCCTCGTGACTGATTACTTTAGCTAATTAATCTAAGAATTCCTATTTTTCTTACATGTATTCCTTCTACGGCGAGAATAATTGAAGAAACAAGATTTTTATTGACTCTTGCTAAGTCAAATACTTTCCTCTCGCTTCAGACTGTTGATGAAGGATGCAGGTATCTTCAGAACAAACATCTTTTCAGTGATCCAGTCACTTAGCTTTTAAAAGTTAGAGGAAGCAAACAGAACAAAAACCCGGCGAATTTATGATATATTTCAAAGGATTGCGTTAATTAAGTTTCTTTAATAAAAAAAAATATTCCAGATAAGGTTCTAAAGTTACGAAAGTTATACATGGAGATTGGCTGAAAAGCTTTCATGAGGTAATTTGGTCAAGTTATTTGATTATGAAATTATTAGGTTTATATACTTAGATAGTTTGATTTAATATTTCCTAACTACAGTAAAACGATAACGATATTATAAGGAACCTATTATAACGATATTATAAGGAATCCAGTTATAAAATCAACGAAATAACATCATAGATAAAAGGTCATTTAATAAAATCATTTTATCATGATTTTATTAAATGCCCTTTTACCTATTATGTTGTTGTTGAGACCCAGACTGTCCGACCTACCAGAAAGATGTAAGGTAACTGTTTGGACGACGGGGAAGTGCCACCCAATTTAGACCGGAACTTAGTGGGGGGGGGGCATCCACAGGGACCGTACCCTCCTTCCCCTACCACCAACCTCTCGGAAGGACTTACGGACCCACATGTTTAACGTGATCGTACTCCGCATGAACACGGCGGCAGTTGTGGCAACGTGCAAATCCAGCACGCAAACCACCGGGCTACCGCGCCCGAAATGTGCCAACAGCGCGCTATTATGTTGTGTCGTTGATTTAATAACTGAATTTAGAATAGACGTGATACCACCTTTATTATTATAAGTAATCGAATATCACGATATTATAAGGAACCAGGAAAAAATATTGTTACATACATTTATCATAAGAGACAAGGTTGAACCTGATATACGTTATAATGGAAGTTATTGAATATGAGTGTAACTGTATGTTTTATAGAATATTGTTAAATTTTAATTTTTAAATAATGTTACAGATTATGAATGTAGATGAACATAAGTAATAAGAATCTAATTTAGAGCTCGAAAATTTTAACTAGATTTCTAATAATGTAAAAATGCATGCATAATGATAAAAGGAATATACGGAGTTATATTTTTTATTTAGTAATAAAAATCGCATTATTATATAGAAACTGAAACATAATAATTACTGTAAAATCAAGTTATATGTATATAACGGAATCTGGATCATTAAACATGAATCAAGAAAAATTTAGTCATTATTTACAACGGAAATAATCGAATATTTTCGTTTGCTTGTTTTTGCAGAGAATGCTCCCGCCATATGCATTTTTCAACTGAATTTGAAAACCCAAATCAACTTTTTTAACACTGTTGTGACACGTCACAACACTCCCGGCCACTCAAACGGTTACTCTAAGTCCTCGGACGAGTCGGGTGGTCTGGGTTTTCGACGTCACAACACTTTATTTCTATTATTCCAAATTAACTTTTTTTTATAAATCATTAAATATTTTATTTTACTTTATTATTATTCCAAATTATCTTATTCAAAATTGCTTTTATTTTATATACTCATTAATAGACCAATTGATTCTTTTATTAAATTAAATTATACGTGCTGCTATCAGTTCATGTTTTTATTCGTACAGTGTATGCCCTTTTTAAAAATGACTTGATACGCGCATACCTTTTCAATTGGTAGATCTCGTTTCAGGCGAGACACGGAAACTTGTTTTCTTCTGTCTCACTTGTTGACCTCCCTGTTTGAGCAGGAGTTTTTCTTTTCTTGGCATGGCAACGGTGTGTGTGTGGCTTCAGCCAATCACAGCGTGCCAAGTTAGGCGGGAATTTCTTCCTCTGTGCAATAAGTGCACGCTTGTCTCTTCTCTCGAAAATTGGTGTAGTGTGAAGGTGATATATTTGGGGTCCCCTTCTGGGGACCTTGTTCTGAGGTGCCACGAGTGATCGCCATTTTGTCTTTATGTAGCTTTGGGTGCTATGAATGAAATTATTTTTTTTTACGGATAGAGTATCAACATATATTTGTTCTTGTGTTTCTGTTTGTGAATCAAGTCTGAATTTCTGTAAAAGGTATATTTATAAAGTTCGAATACAGGAACTTGCTATTCTTAAGTAAAATTTTTACAATTGATATCTATTCATGGATCAATTATTTGATAACGTTATTGTGAATCAAGTTATAGAAATTTACTGTGGAATATATATATTACAAAAATGTAAAGACAGAAGTTTTCCTTTTAAGCGGATTTCTTGTGAATTGAATACTACACCACATATCTGATTGATTAATATTTTAAAAAATTATCTGAGCCAAGTTAAAGAAGTTATATTTATTTCTTTGGTTTGACAGCAGCATTTTGCCTCTATGGACAATTTCAGTGAACTTTCCTCTATTGTCTATTAATATGCAAATTTGAATTATGGAGTAATCGACATGTTGGTTATTGATTCGACATAATTATTATAACCTTCTTTCATCTGCCTTTAGTGGATTATTCTAATAGATTTGTCTTCAGCAAAATGGAAACGAGTTAACAAAATCATCATGAAGATTGAAATATTAGCCTTTTTTTTTATTTATGTGTAAGGAATGATGTTAAAACAGCAGAGTGCACATTGGTATTTCTGTGTGCAGTTATTAAGGTACATTTTGGAATTGTATTCTGCTATTATTTTCATTTTTTTTTTACAAAGAGAATGAACTTTGAGTATAGTGAAAAAGGACTTTAGATTGTGGTCATTACCATGATGAATATGTGTGATTTTGCTTCATCCGATTGGTGAAGTGTTTTCAGCATTAATTATGTGACACCTTACACTATTCATTAATTACAAGTAAGTAATTTTAAGGCGCTCACATACAAGTATGGTTTAATATCTAAATTAACACAACGCAATTATTATTGATATTCAAAATTCTATTTCCCACTATATGATCCCCTTCCATTAAGTAACTAACTTTTTAATTAATTAATTTTCCCTTTTTAATTGTATGTGAGTGACCGACCCAATCAGGTGTTGAGATATGATCGTTCAATTGATTTTATTTTCTTTAATTAGTCTTTTGAATGGTTGTATCACAACAAACACCTTAATGAAGAGCCTGCTGTTATTATATGGGACCGAAACATGGGAATTAACAAAGGACCAACGCAACAAGTTGAATGTCGGTAAGATTAAATGTTTGAAGAAAAGTTTGAAAGTATTTTGACCTTATATTATTATTAATACCGAACTTTACAAGAGTACTGGACAGAAATAAAAAACCTAAGATGGAAATGGACTGGCCATGTCTTAAGAATGCCACAGCATAACATACCTGCTGTGGAACTTATTTGGGCGTCTGAAGGAAAAGGATCCCTAGGTCGATCCAAGCTAACTTGGAGGAGACTAATAGAACGGGAAAGGAATCAGGTGGAATGGGCGAACTGGTTAGAAGCAAGGACTGCGGCACATGATTGCATGATTGGCCAGGGTGGCGAGGCAAGATGAAGGCCTCATGTGCCCCTAGGCACAATGTGTGATGATGATGATGATGGTGATGATACACTTTTCAAACAATCTAGTAAATTTAGATATGCATGTAAAAGAAACGGTAGTGTAAGAAGAAAATTATGCGGTGTTTTAATTAATATGACATCTACATTTTCGGGCATGATTCCGTAGGACCAATTCCCTTTTGTACGGTATTCTTCAGAATTAATGGTTTGCCAAAGGCTCTATCGCTTTATAAAGTCTTGCAAAGTAAAAAATTATCGTTTTATATAGGTTTACTCTAAAACAAATTATCGTTATAGACAAGTTTGAGATGCATAAGTACTGCAGGTTTATCGTTATATCGGTTTATAGGCAATATCGGTATAGTCAGGTATCACTATTTATTTTGAAAAACGTTGTTTGTTTTTCTCGGCATCCGGTATTACTCGTTCAACGTAAAATGACAACAGAGATTTATTTTGTACTAGAAAATGTACTGGGCGAAATCCGGGATTTAGGAGACATACCCCTGAATAAAATGACACCAGAACATACAGCGATTTCTCAAAAACTAATCATCGCTTTTACGATGCGCCTACTTAGAACAAAAACAATATCTTGCCAAACTTAATACGCCCTAAAAGCGTAAAATATGGGAACACATCCTTCGTCTGATCGACCTAAAAATACAGATTTTAAAACTAAGGTCTATCATAATTAGAAGTTATTGTATGGTTAAATTGATGAAATGTCTAAACTGTCAAAATACCTTAGATCGAGTAAACAGAGCAAAATGTTACATCATTTCACAAATAAGCAAACTAATAAAATTGCGTTTATTTTGTCTGAATTTTATCGACCAGAAAAGAAATAATCCCATACAAATAACACAGGAAACGTCTGCTTCGAAAAAAGGCATTTTCGACTGTGTCACTGCTCCCCTACAAGAACGGGTACATCTAGTTTGTAACTTCATGAATCATAGCAACGCACGAAGAGATCTATTCAGATATCAAAAACGTCAACTTTTATTCTTTTGTTTAAAAATACATAAAAAAATTAAAAATAGAATAATTAAAAATTTTGAACGACTCTGTAAAAATTAAGCTACGCTGTAGCTATTGAGGTAATGGTAGGTTTATTTTATATTTGAAGAGCACCTTATATTGTCTTCATATTTTAGATCAAGTGTATATTCTGCACTGTATATTCTTCTCATTTCTTTGCTTTCTATATACATTACAACATAATTCAATTTAAACCCGCGTGGCTTGCAACCACTGGTGCAAGTGCTAGAGCTTTGGAAAAGTTCCGCTTTTGATATAACTTAGGCCTTAACGATCTACTGCATCTAATCTGCATGATTAAATTTCTCGAACGCTGCTCTGAAAAACTTTTGGCTGAGCCAAAAATCCGACTTCAATTAGTCTATTGAGGCATTGAATTGATTATATTTATTTCCATTTTCAAAGCAGATTCTACAATACTCTTTAGTTTTACATTTCCGAACATTCTTTCACTTGTGCTGTGAGTATTTTTACCCCATTAAAGAAGCCGATATTTGGATCTTCAGAAACGTTTTGGCTCTGATTTTAGTTTTGTATTTGCATAGATTTTAAGGGGAATGATTTTGCTATGTAAATACCTCCAAGCAAAATTTTCTATTCCATTCACAGTTTAAACGTATTATCATGTCTTAAAGATAATTATATGCAAATTAGACTCAAAGGAACTAGGAATCATACTCAGTAGGAATCATACTCTGGTCTCCACTTTTGCACTCAGACATACTACTAGCCACACAACTCAACCTATGAAAGTATTAGTTATATTAGTTTACAGTCTCGCATTTCATAACAAAGGAGGGGATGAGGACCTATGGACACATGGCTGGAAGGGCCAAACCATCTCCGGCTCCTACTATACTATATTTCAGCTCGGGCGCCAATTATAAAACGTTATACTTAAAATGAATCCAAACCTGAATTCTGCCGGAGGTGAATAAACTTGGGACTTATGCATTGCGTTTAAATGTAAGCCCAGCTATATTACCCTGGCCTAGCAAGAAATTGAACTATCTTACAGTATATCAAATACGTTTAAAAAAAATCTGATGTGGGCAACATATTACTTTCCTTATATAATGCAATGAATTTACTACTTTAACAGTTAAACAAAATGTTATTCTTATAGTAGATACTTATATTCTTTCCAAGATATTAAATTTTCTTCAATTAGTCGTCATTTTAAAATTGATTTAGTGTCATCTTTATCCATTTAGCAATATTTTCGTTAATTTGGCAACATTTAAAAATGTCGCCAAGTTGGCGACATTCCGCTAAATTTGTCGCCAAAATCTCGCCAAGCGTTATGGACGGAGAAAATTTCATTTCAATCGCTCCATTCGTTCGTGAGATATCGTCTTCACAGACTCACTGACACACACACACACACACACACACACATCACTTAAAAATGTTCGATTCGTGATCAGGGATGCTTGAAATGTGCCCTCCCGTCGAAAACTCGAATTCGAATTTTCGACCCCGTCACAATTTCCTTATACATTATGTATATAAGGAAAGTAATATTATTGATGCTTTAACAATCTGAAAAATATTGAAAATAAAATGCTTAGTTAGTATCATATTTCTTTGCATAAGATAATACTTAAAGTTAGCAACCGATGTAGGAGGCTCAATACAGATTTTTTCATTTGGGTAAATGTGACAGCCCAGTTATTTCAAAGGCAGAAAAATATGTCTCCTAAATATTTGCATGTCATAAAGTCTTTGCTCGGCTGACTGCTGGTGCATATGTACTGATAAATTAAATTCTATTTTTTTTGTCTCCCTGATTGGTTGATACTTTTAAAATTTAACTTATTCTGTTGATAATAAATTATTACTTTCCTTATATACATAATGTATAAGGAAAGTATTGTGATGGGGTCGAAAATTTGAATTCGAGTTTTCGACGGGAGATCACGTTTCAAGCATCCCTGATCACGAATCAAACATTTTTGAAGTGATGTCTGTGTGTGCGTGTGTGAAAGTATGTATGTGTGTGTGTGTGTGAAAGTATGTGTGTGTGTGTGTGAAAGTATATGTGTGTGTGCGTCAGTGAGTCTGTGAAGACGATAACTGACGAACGAATGGACCGATTCGAACGAAATTTGGTACAAAAATCACAATCCGTAAACACTGGAAGCTTGTTGTTTTTATAAGCAATCGAATGTTCAGAACCTCCCCAAATTTTCGAGTGAAATTTTGAAAAAATCGTCAAAAAATCAAAACCACTAATAAAGTTACGCAAATAGACATTTCTTATGTAATTTTTCATTAGAAAACGATTGACATAAATTTTTTACCGCTAACATGAACCGTTCTCGAGACATTGCACATTTTTCTAAAAAATTGTCAAAATGTCATATAAAATAAAAAAAAAATATTTCCTATTGATAAACATGTTCACTTTTCATATGTAATACCGTGCGATAAATTTGGTGACATCATTCTCGTGGAACTAGCTCGTTCCATTCAGGAAAAAAGGTACTTTGAGTAATACTTTTGTATTTGAACGCCAATATTCATTTATCTGCTGTAAGAATAACTTATTTCTCCGTCCATAACGCTTGGCGAGATTTTAGCGACGAATTGGGCGGAATGTCGCCTACTCGGCGACATTTTTAATTGTTGCCAAATTAGCAGAAATCTCGCCAAATGGATAAAAATAATGCTAAATAAATGAAAATGGCGACTAATTGAAGAAAATTCAATATCTTGGAAAGAATATAAGTAACTACTATAAGAATAACATTTTTTTAGCTGTGAAAGTAGTAAATTCATTTCATTATATAAGGAAAGTCATGTGTCGCCCACATCAGATTTTTTTGGTTTTGAGATAATTTCTACAACAGTTTAAGCGAATAATTTTGTATCGTGAAAGAAATATACACGTGAAATTCCCCCCTTGATATCGTCATTCCAAAACAGGAATTTATCTCTTATGTTTACAGTTCCAATAATTTTTTTTTATTGGCAGTTTTTTTTATTCACCTCAGATGCCGTTAATGCAAAAACAAATAAACCAAGCGTGTTGACCAATAAAAGCATCTACCGGACCTTACTCTGCGGAATATCCAAGACTCTGTCAATGCCTTGCAACCACAGCTCCACCAACGCACTCGGCACGGCCATTCGCAAAACCAATACTGCTCAAACGCAGCTGTTGAATTTTAAGTCCTCTGCAGGCAGTCTCTTTTCTGTTCAGAACTAATAAAAAGTGAAGTTAAAATGGGGGAAGGGTATGGAAGTCCAATGTGATAAATTGCCACCAGGGGTGTGTATACAGCCGAGGGAGTTTCTCAAGAGTTGCTGAGGCATGTAAGTCTAAAGATTCCTGAATCCTTTAAGTTTTTGTTTTTACTCCAGTTTACGACTTGCAAAAGTCCCAACGGAAGAGAAGAAAGAAAGTAGATGTAAAGAGGTTAATGGTCCTGTTTTTCTTGCTATAGGAATAAGTTTAGGGTACATATCATATATCGTGTTCGAATTTATTACTAATGCTAATAAGAGTATTTGCTATAAAAAAAATTAATATACTTACGTATAAGTAATATACGTAATACGTATTTAAAGTCCTCATAATATACAGTAAAGATCGGTTATGATGAACTCTTAAGGGACTGTTAAAAATGGTTGTTATAGGTAAACATTTTTTTTCAAATGCCATGCTCTTAATTATTCAATATTTCGCCTATTTTAGCGCCTGAAGTTTGAACCATTTTGCTGTGAGAACAAACACATTGCCCCGACACACCACAGAAGACGGATTATATTACATCCGCGAACTGCCCAAATTAAAACGTAACTTAGTGAGGGTAGCAACCACAAGGTCCGTACTATGTATCTTTTAACTCATCACCTCTCGCATAGACTTACAGATCTACAGATTTATCGTTTCCATATTCGGTGTCGATATAGGGGTGATTTTATACCATGTAGCGGATAGAACGCAGGACTTCGGCGTGCGACTCTTCTGCTATTTTTCTACTATATACACTATAGTTTCTTCTGTAGAAGTCATTTTTGCTGCTTATAATCATAAAAATTGTTTTTTGAAAACAGTAGTGTTACTTCTAAGTACAATTTCTTAAAAGGAAGTTATTGTCTTGATGATGCATGTACGTACGTATACGAATGCGAACATCGTATTGATACTTTTGGACTTTCTTGTGCTTTGAGCACATAATACTGTGAAGTTCAGTAAATATTTTGAAAGTTAAATAATAGAGTAAAGGTACCAGTAGTTTACTGGGAACGAGTTGTTGACCATGTACAAGAGAAACATTCAAAGTAATGGTCCAAGCGGTGATTTTCTCAAACTGAAAGTTGAGCAGTTTCCATCGGATACTACTCTCTGTTTGAGAAAAACCCAGCTAGGAACATTATTTTGAACACTTCTCTTGCAGATGGTCAACTGCTTGTTCATGTTCACTACTTGTTCATGGTCAACTACTGGTGCCTTTAATCTAATTTAATTCAATGCATTTTTCAGGGTAATCTTTTTTAGATTTTCTTTTCCTACATCCGAAGTCCTTATGCACTAGCTTTCTGTATAGTATTCAAATTAAGCAACATGTATAAGACGGCCGATTTCGTGTATTTAGTAGGTTATAATTGGAGTTTTGTAACAAACCAGGTCGCTGTAATCAGTTTATATTAAATTAATGAATTGATATTTTAGTTAAATTTCTATTCGTTGAAAATGGTTAGTTTTTGATTGTAAGAATTATTGCTGTCAAATGGATCTGGATATCCCGTGATGTTTGAGATACGGATCCAACGGTTTAGAATCCAGATCCACCGTTTCTAATATCCGGATATTTCACTTCTGGATACAACGGAACAAGATTTGGATATCTGCCCGGTCTGCTAATTGCCTACCAGGTCTCTTCTATGCGAGTTTAAAGTTCTTTTGTGATGGATGGCAGAGTCTCTAGTCGTACAAGTTGTTTAACTACCATGTCCCAGACATGTTCAATCGGGATTATGTTTAGAAGGCCTTCAAGCCAAGAAAGAAGCAGAATCTGCCAAGTATGGTAAATATCTTAGACACTCCAGGCCAATAGTGGATGAGCATTGTCCAACCAGAATATAGTGACAAGAAAACTCTGAAGGAAGGGTATTACCTCTGAATATAAAACATTTCTGATGCATTCCTGGCTATTGAGGGTTATCTGAATACGTATAAAATGAGACAGAGAGTGTAATTGAATGAAACCCTAAACCACACTTAGCGTTGGGCCGGTATGACACTGCAAAATACATGCTACACAGTGCTATTCACCACGATTTCTTAAAACCCACATGCGGCCATTCAGGTGTAGCAAGTTGAATCATGACTCGACAAAAGCATGACCTGTTGTAAATCAGCGCGGCAGTATTAGTGTTTTCCCATTGGAGCCCGGAGTTAAAAGAATATGGTCGAGGCTAAAAGAAAATGTGTACCATCGGCTGTGAGCGACCAATCTTATGTTAAGCGCAAGACTTCGAACTTTGATGGAGGACAAAGTCTGATCTGTGACAGTGTGACTGCTGTGATCAGTAATTTGCCATGTAGTAGAAGTGTATATCATGGTGGCCATACCGTGCAATCGTGCGATTTTGAAGTCCCGTTCCCGAATTTCTGTACGTTCTAGTTTCATCTGTTCATTGACTTTACGTTCATATTATGGCATTGGCGTTTCGTCCTATATGAGTGGCTATTTAACAGTATGAAAATACAGTTGCTCTTATCCCAAAAATTCTTCTTCACTCAAATCCCGTCAGGTGTTCCCAAATGCTATCTTCTTTGGTGATGGGGCATAATAAGACATAAGGAAGATTTTAATTCAATGTCCGCTTTTCACCTATGGTAATATTTCGTTTGACTCGCCAATTTGTACCCGAGGCCGAAAAGTTCAGAAGACTCCTCTCCAAATCCATATGTGTAGGTTTACTGACATTATCATCATTTGCATGTCCCAACTTGGTGTACACATCGTGGTGTACATATTGTATCAAGTTAATACCAGATGTTCTTCCCAGTGTTGAAAATGTTTCAAACAGTAGTGCAAATGAGCAAGCTACCTAATACATTATTTTTTAATGTCTTATACAAACGTATCCATCTTTCATTTTGTTCTCTAAAATGTATATATATTTATTGCATCGAAAACGGTTATTTTTATTTCTATCGAGTATTATATAGGTAAAAAGAATTTATTACACTTCATTAATCTTTCACAGAAATAAGCGCGAAAACGCTTCTCACATCTTGAAAAATACGTGATGCCTTAAAAGTTATATAGAAGTTGACACAGCAAAGATTTTGTTGCCAGACTTTACCCTCCAACATATCAAAGTAAATGAAATACATAAAATGCACTCCCCTCACCCATCGTCCCATTTTCTTTTTCTTGCAGCAGTTATCAAAGCCGGGGTCTCAGCACGTGCACACCTTTACGATACTGCACAAAAAATAAGCCCAAAAAACTTGAAGAATTATTTTCTTCTTCAGTCCGACGATAAAAAAATATAAAACAAACCTTCCGCGGTGATAAATAGGGGAAAAAGTTGCTGAGGCGTGTACTGGCCCGGCTCTTAAAGGTAACTGGGCCTTTAGCTTTACTTTTTCTCCCTTTTCGAACTTTACGACTTCCAGGAGCTAACTCCAGAAACAAAGAAAGGCGAAGAAAAAGTAAAATTCCATTTAAAGAAATGTTGAAATGGCTGCAAGTCGACCGTGGAAGTGAAAGTTTTCATAGGGCTGAGATGTATAATACTGCTCAGGTGTAAGGTTAATAGTTTCGAATATTCTTAAGAAAGTGTTGATGTAGTTAAAATATAAGATAACTGCTACAGATATCTGCAAAAATAAACTACCCAACGGTAAAATTCCGAAAACTTAAAAGTTTGCATTTCTAAAAATGACTACGAAGAAATGTTTTAGAGCAAATATATGTGGAATCCTGAAAGCACACTGATACTGCTGTAGCACGTTAAGAAGCAATGTGAAGTTCCACAAAAAGTTTATCTAATCTAAAAGTGTGTCATTAATTTCAATTACCGAGCATCACCTTAGGAATACAGGGTTTTAGGATTGGACATAAGATTGAGAGGCAATAAGAGCTCCTTAAAAATGTTTTTAATGAAAACGTGCTGCTAAATAAAGTACAGATAATAAAATCTTATAAACTAACAGAAGATGCTAACAGATCTAAATGTAACTTATTAGTGGAACTTTGTGATCTAGTCAAATACATATTGTAAGATACAGACATACGTAAAATCTATAGAATGGGAATTGAAATTTTGAAAAATTTCAGAGCTATAAAATTTTCTGTATGTAAGCTGCTACATCTTTAACACGTTGGAATAAATTTAGATCGTGAAAATTGTTCCATTTTGCAATACAGTTTCCCGGATTTATTACAGTTTTTACAATACAGTTTTGTTGACAGCAGCTTCGAAAAAAAAATTACGGCTATAACTGACATGCAGGCAAAATATTGAATACATCGTCAAAAAGGAAACGGTTGTAGCCGCCATTTTAATCAATGTGTTAATTACAAGTCTGCGTTCAGTTATAATCGCAAATTACAATAGAAAATATTTGCTAAAGTAGTTGGGTTTAATTAAGATAAATATGTGGTTATGCTACTAAAAGGAAGAGTGCATTCCATTGATGAAGTTCTCAATATGTGTGTTATGTACGTAGTCGAACCATCATATAAAAGCAATACACACATGCAGCTTGTCATTCGGACTGATAAAGTTACAGTTTGAAATCCAGTGATTAAAGTAGTCAGTATTATAAACATGTTTTTATGTAAAAACACAACTATTTGTTTATGGCATGATAAGGCCAGCCTGATTTAATGCCTCAAAACCGGGATTGTATAAAATAATAACGCAAATTCTTAATTACTTTCCTTATATACATAATGTATAAGGAAAGTATTGCGACGGGGTCGAAAATTCGAAATCGAGTTTTCGACGGGAGAGCACGTTTCAAGCATCCCTGATCACGAATCAAACATTTTTGAAGTGATGTCTGCGTGTGTGTGTGTGTGTGTGTGTGTGTGAGTCAGTGAGTCTGTGGAGACGATAACTGACGAAAGAATGGACCGATTCGAACCAAATTTGGTACAAAAATCACAATCCGTAAACACTGGAAGTCTATTGTTTTTATACGTAATCGAATGTTCAGAACCCCCCTAAATTTTCGAATAAAATTTTGAAAAAATCGTCAAAAAATCAAAATCACTAATAAAGTTAAGCAAATAGACATTTCTTATGTAATTTTTCATAAGAAAACGAGTGACATAAATTTTAGAACGCTAACATGAACCGTTCTCGAGATATTGCACATTTTTCAAAAAAATTATTAAAAAGTCATATAAAATGATAAAAAAATATTTCCTATTGAGAAACATGTTCTCTTATCATATGTAATACCATGCGATAAATTGGGTGACATCATTCTCGTGGATCTAGCTCGTTCCATTCATGAAAAAATATACATTGAGTAATACTTTTGTATTTGAACGCCAATAGTCATTTATCTGCTGTAAGAATACCTTATTTCTTCGTCCATAACGCTTGGCGAGATTTTGGCGACGAATTTGGCGGAATGTCGCCAACTTGGCGACTTTTTGAAATGTTGCCAAATTAACGAAAATCTCGCCAAATGGATGAAAATGACCCTAAATCAATGAAAATGACGACTAATTGTCGAAAATTCATTATCTTAGAAAGAATATGAGTATTTACTATAAGAAAAACCTATTTTTTACTGTAAAAGTAGAAATTCATTACATTATATAAGGAAAGTCATGTGTTGCCCACATCAGATTTTTTTAAGAAAAGTCTTTGGACATGAAATAGAGATGATGATAAAATTTCGATAGAATCATGTTGTCATTGTAGGACTATGTAAGTTTTTCTTTCAGGAGTTTTATTCTCGCAAGTATGGAACAGCCGATTCTTGCAATGGCTGTAAGGAAACTTATCTTCGTTACAAGTTTGCGAAATTCTGTGGAGACTGACAAATTTAGCCCTTTCACCCAGCTGATATCAAATATTTTAAACAAAATATCCTCAGGCTACAACCGCCGAGTTATTACTCACTTAGACTTCCTACATATGGAACGTTTCCAAAATCAGCATCTCATTGTAAATATTGAAGATATAATAAGAATATATTGAAGATATAATAAGAATATATTGAAGATATAATAAGAATATATTGAAGATATAATAAGAATATATTGAAGATATAATAAGAATATATTGAAGATATAATAAGAATATATTGAAGATATAATAAGAATATATTGAAGATATAATAAGAATATATTGAAGATATAATAAGAATATATTGAAGATATAATAAGAATATATTGAAGATATAATAAGAATATATTGAAGATATAATAAGAATATATTGAAGATATAATAAGAATATATTGAAGATATAATAAGAATATATTGAAGATATAATAAGAATATATTGAAGATATAATAAGAATATATTGAAGATATAATAAGAATATATTGAAGATATAATAAGAATATATTGAAGATATAATAAGAATATATTGAAGATATAATAAGAATATATTGAAGATATAATAAGAATATATTGAAGATATAATAAGAATATATTGAAGATATAATAAGAATATATTGAAGATATAATGATATAGAATAAGAAATAGTTGTAAAGATTGAAGAGATAATAAGACATAATAAGAAATTGAATGCCGGTCTCATGGTAGGTCTTCATAGAGGCCTCCTCAACTTTAGCACATAGCAAGTTTTCATGAAGGTATCCACTATACCAAGTTGACGTCTGTATAAAAATGCGAAATTATTTCCTGGATGTCTTTAACTGCAGTGAAAGATGGATTTTAACTTTGGAAACATCCACATAATCGGATATTGGAGTATAAAATTTTGAGTTGGTTCGCTTTTACAAAAACAAACTATACAAAATTACTCTAATAAGATTAATATGTGTTCCCTGATAAGGTTAGGCTATCCATAGGCCCTATTCCAATATTGTCATTCGTAGTTCTATATTGATCGTTATAGGGTGCTCTTTTATCAGAACGACAAACTCTATACAAAATACCTATAATGGCACTTCTATAGTACGAACGATAAGTTTAGAATATAGCCCTACGTATTCATTTATTCAGGCTAGACGAATACAGGCCTATCCACTGTATATTGGATATATATATATATATATATATATATATATATGTAATAAAATAAGAAATATGATACAAATGGAATAAAAAATGGATGGGAAGGCTAACGGGCAATAGGCTAAAAAAAGCCTAAGGGGGGGGGGGGGGTTGTGACCCCTTAAATCCCCGGTTACAGCATGCTGCTAGGCCGCGGCACACTCCAGGTATGGCCACAATTCCCGTAGCACTTCTCCAATGCATGTACCTCGAATGAATAGACCTTGATTTTTCATATATATATATATATATATATATATATATATATATATATATATATATATATATATATATATATATATCTATATATATATATATATATATATATATATATATATATATCTATATATATATATATATATATATATATATATATATATCTATATATATATATATATATATATATCTATATATATATATATATATATATATATATATATATATATATCTATATATATATATATATATATATATATATATATATATCTATATATATATATATATATATATATATATATATATATCTATATATATATATATATATATATATCTATATATATATATATATATATATATATATATATATATATATATCTATATATATATATATATATATATCTATATATATATATATATATCTATATATATATATATATATATATATATATATATGTACGATTTATATATATATATATATATATATCTATATATATATATATATATCTATATATATATATATATATATATATATATATATGTACGATTTATATATATATATATATATATATATGTACGATTTATATATATATATATATATATATATGTACGATTTATATATATATATATATATATATGTACGATTTATATATATATATATATATATGTACGATTTATATATATATATATATATATGTACGATTTATATATATATATATATATATATATGTACGATTTATATATATATATATATATATATATGTACGATTTATATATATATATATATATATATGTACGATTTATATATATATATATATATATATATGTACGATTTATATATATATATATATATATGTACGATTTATATATATATATATATATATATATACGATTTATATATATATACATATATACGCTGCATCATACTCGACGATATTTGGATAAGATTTTTCGTGATGATATACAGCGGATTTATTTTTAAAGCGTACATTTGTCGGTCTATTAAAGATAATTTGCCTTTAGTTTTACCTTTTCTGCCTTGTCGGATTTTACGACTTCCAGAAACTAACTCTAGAAACAACAAAAAAAAAATACAAAGGAAAAGAAAAATCCCATTTTAAGAAACGCTGAAATGGCTACAGGTCGAGCGTAGAGTAAAAAAGTTTCCGTAGCACTGAAATGCGTAATAGTGTTCGGTTGCAAGAGTTTCACACATTCCAAAGAAACTGTTGATACATTTGAAAAATAAGATAAAGATCAATGGAATCAGCAAAAATACATTTAATGGAATAATTTGATGGTAAAATTCTATTTGGCAAAAAGTTTGCATTGCTAGAACATTTTGCTTAAAAAAATTCTATGATGGGATATCACCATAGTTTGTAATCTACATTTTGTTATAAATATATGATATATAAATAATTTTTATTAATTTGTTTGTGATGAAGATACAAATTTTTTATGCTTCATGTCAGGTCAGGTTGTCAAGGAGGGGTGTTTTTATAGAGAATTTTCTTTGGAAAATTGTGTAGAATTTATTTTAAGTACTAGAAAAATCCAAAAGATCCCATACAAAGCCAAATATTTTCGCTTGACCAAAAGCTTGATTGACAATGACACTGTTTGAAATTACGTTCCCAGTGTAGTGATCAGTCTCAATAGACCGGTTTTGTTTTCGTAACCACTCTTCAGCACGGAAGAGGCGAAAACTGTATTAAAATAACTTGCTAAGTGCCACAGTAAGGCAAACGTCTATAGTGAACAAGCAATAAAGCCATTCATATCCCATAGATGACTGAAAATTTAAAGAATCTTAAGAAAATAATAAATTTAGCACGAAAGCATAAATGTATCTAAAATGTAGTAGAAAACGGAAAATGGTTCTAAATTTGAAAAAAATAATTTAAAGCAAGGTACGTGGTATAATTAATTTTGTCTGTCACCATTGAGGTTCGCGAGTTTGCGTTACATGGCAAGTTTTTATGCGCTAAATGTTGTAATCTGGAATTCGGTGCTAAAGAGCACTAATAAACGTGAAACGGTCTACCGATGCTGTCTGATTACATCCTTCGTATTTAGCATGAATATTTATGTGCACATTAAGCTTTGACCACTTTCGTAATATGTATAATTGTGTTTGTATACCGTGATCCTATTTGTATAGCAAGGTTTACTTTACCAAGAAGAATGTTTTACAACGTAATGCTTTAAAATTATGAGTCGCCATGTAAATTTCGGTATTCAGCAATGAAGATAAGTGTTGAGAATACAAGATGCATTGTCGAATTAACAGAGGGGCGTATGATGATAGTCATCTGCTTTAAATCAGGAAGTACATCGATTTGCATTATCAACATTCAAAATTATCACTTACTGATACGGCCAAAGTTCTAACAATTAAATAGTATTTCGTATTTAAAAGGGAAATTACATAACCTTCAACGAAAAAGCAACAATGTCTACTGGAAAAATCACCCCAATCAATGTTTTTATCAGTAGGCGTTTCAAAGCTAAATTGGGTAATTTATAAAATATTTCGCAATAAATGAAATTGCTGCTTGAGAGCATACATCTTTCTAGTACTTCCTTGAAGAAAGTAATTCTATAAGCAAATTAGGTGACCAAATTAGTTTCCGTATTTGCTTCTGCTTTCTTTCTTTAAAGAAGTACTAGAAAATTGTAGAAACATTTGTATAAAATTATAATATAAATTTGCTGTAGAATTGCCATTGAAGATGATCACATATCTGCCTTTTAAGATTTGTTTTTGAGTTAGTCCATTTTTGGCCGGAAAAATAATAGAATAAAGCGAAATATGAACTACTAGAAGGTATGTCCGGTCATATGAAGGAAATCGGAATTTGCAAACTATTACTTCCCATTTGGAAGTTATACTTCGCAAATTCTGATTTGCATTGGGAATGTAATTCCTAGCTTTGAAACGTCTACTGTTAAAATTTGGAATATATTCCGCTTACTGGTTTTAATAATTCATTCTTGTCAGATAATAAATAATGGTAAGAAAATTGGGGAAATGGTACGAAGCGTGTAATCAGGTACACTAAGATTCTAATTTTATTAAATAAGATGATAGACTCTGGCTGAATTGTTTTCTGCAAGAAAGATGCACAGTTGCTATCTTAACATTTACTTTTGAGAAACATATGTCAGCTGTGAAAGAAAGGTAACAGCTTTTGTACCCTTAAAAATTAAGACAAAATAATGCTATATGAATGGTTCATTTAAAGTACAGAAAAAATTGCTGTCGTTCCAATACCTTGATGGCATAGAGCGTCGATTAAGTAACCGCAAATCCGTGACTCCCAATTTGGATATAAGACTTTTTGCCTACACTTTATGGTATACTATTATGAATTATATGTTTACAAAAATTGTAGTAGTTCGCAGTAAATGAAACTTCTATTTTGATAGTAGTTATTAAGCCATAGAATTGTGGTTCTTATGAAGTTATGGTACTAATTAGTGAATTTTTGCATAAGTTTCAATATTTAAAAGAATAATGAGGGGGAGAAGGGTTTTGGTTTTTATTAAGCTTTATGTAAGACTACCTCACACTGTTCATGTATCTTTATCTTTTGCTATTTTTCTCTTATATATGCCTATTACATTTAATGTACCAACAAATATGCTTTTTACATAATAAGTATGAAATATTTATGGAGTTCTTTTGTTTGCAAAGTATATTTATGGTAAGCGGTATATTTATCATAAATGTCACGGCAGTCGCGAATCTTTCTTACAACAATATTCCCCCAATTTCGCATAAAAAGTAAGTTAGGAATTGAACTGGACACAAATAGTAATAGGAAATAGCAATAGAAGGCCTAGAATGATATTCAACAAAGCGATAATCAACAAAGCACGATACTCAACAATTGTCCTTTAAATGCATGCTATTCAAATCGGTGAAATATGACAAGCCGTCTATGAACAAAACAACACACGACCCTAAGCATAGATCAATAGCTAAATTTCGCTTGAATGCAATTTCTAAGCGAAAAAGCTAAATAGAAAGAAGTAATTCCCTTAACGATATAACTATGACATTTCTATTCGATTTTTACACAAGAATAGCTTTCAATTCAAATTATTTTGATCTGACTCAACTGCTTTAAAGTGATGTTTATATATCCAGTAAAGTTTCTGTGCAACAAACGACAGACTGCTGGCGCAGGGCCAATTTCGTTTAGACAAAGTAACATATCCAAAGTATAAAATTCAAAACTCTGGCACAAAAAGTACAAGGATACGGCTTCCTTCCATATATTTCATTCGATGGAATTTATTTGGTTCGATTCGAACCATAAATTCCGCCGTTCCTGACATGCGGAAAAATATAACAATCTTGTTAGATGTACAGTTATAACAACAAGAAAAAAGTATTTTGAGAAATGTACGCTCATAAAATACTTTCCATAACTCGCGTATGATATTAAAATGAATTATGGTTCAAGCTTTGTAAGCTGTTTTAAAGTTATTGTACTGTGGGTTGAGTAATAACATTGTTATGTTCCGTATTATGGCTTAAATATAAATACAGGACCATGAATTTATTATAATATTTTTGAGCAACACATGTTTTGCATACTTCTGTGGGATCAACCTCAAATATAAATACAGGCCCATGATTCCATTATAATATTTTTGAGCAACACATGTTTTGTATACTTCTGCGGGTTCAAGCTCAAACATAAATGAAGGCCTATGAATTTATTATAATATTTTTGAATAACACATGTTTTTCATACTTCTCCAGGATCGACTTCAAATGTCAACGAAAATATAATCAACTTAGTAGCTGCATGCATAGAGTTTGGCAGATGAACATCAGTGATTTGATTACCATGCTTAGGTATGAGTTTTTTGCAATGGCGTTTAAGCATCTGAACTTGCCGATTAGTTGCAGTGAATAGCGGAGGTTGAATCAATTGAAAGTTGAAATTTTCTGGGATCTACTATTGAATTAAAATTTCGAATAATCGTTCAAAATATCAAGCTTGAGTGTTCCGCAGATTATTTGTCTATTCTTTTCTCATTTTTGTGGTAAACTTTGCTTGATATGGATAATTTAGATTGTATTGAACAGCATGGGGCAAGAAGCATTGATACCCGTGTTTACGTGGAGTACGGGCATGTAAAATTTGTGCGTCCGTAAATTCTTTCGAGAGGTTAGAGGTAGGAAAAGGAGGGTATGAGTGCTACTCCACTGAGTTCCGGTCAAATTGGGTGGCACTTCCCGGCCATCCAAACAGTTACCTTACACCTTTCTGGTAGGTCGGAAGGTCTAGGTCTCAACAACAACAACACATTCGGGTAGCTCCTGTCATTCAATCAGCTGCTCATACCTTAGGGTGAGTCAAGTCGAGTGACCTGGGTCTTTCACACCTTCGGGTAGCCGGCCACTCAGCTAGCTGCTTATGCCCTAGGGTGAGTCGGGCGGTCTAGGTCTTCACCATTGGGTAGGTCTGACGATTTGGGTCGAAGAAGAAGAAGAAGCACTGATAAAGTATGTTGTAAAATAATTCAATACTTCTGGTAAAGTATTTCAGTGTTTCTACCAGAAAAATTTTAAAATACTTAGTACAGGAATTTTTGTGCTTATTAATCATCATATTGCCTGTATAGAGCGGACGAACGCCAATGACCGCGAAAATCACGCGGTGATAAATGGATGGGCAGTTAAGCATTTCCGAAAAGGTTGCTGTGCACATTTTTGCTTTTCCACTGTATATGGTAATGCATAGGGAAAGTTTTAGAATTGAATCGAAAATTGCAACTCATGTTTTCGACATACTTGTCCGTTTTGGGCACTCTAGCAGTGGCGGTTTGAGACTTCAGGAATGGGTGAAACAGATTCACTGGCGAGATTCACCCCTCCTCCTAAACAATGAACATCAAAATACATCACGCTATAATGGCACAAGTATTGTCAAATATTATCTAAAAATTGACAAAGGTGTCTGAAAATTCGCCAAATAATCGCAATAATAATAATAACCCATTCAACATTTAACTTTAAGTGAAGCAGCGCTTATCCTGCTTCACCTCACGAGCCGCCACTGCACTCTAGAGTACAGACTATTTTTAGCGTGACGTTATGTGGGTACGTGTGTGTCTTTGTGCAATTTATGTATCCAAACCATCTCAAAAAAATTTTGATGAAAGATCATGCAATTTCGTAATTAAGTCACTTATGCATCAATTTTGTAGTGATTCAATGTTTGTTTTATACGAAATGTTGGCTGCTGAAATGAATAAGACTAACTGCCTAACTCTAAACTAAACCGTTCTTGAGATATTTTAGTTTCTTGGAATTTTTTAATGGGCACTTAGTCGCTAAATTAAAAAATCTGATGTGGGCAACAAATGACTTTCTTTATATAATGCAATGAATTTATGACTTTTACAATAAAAAAATAGGTTTTTCTTATATTAGATATTTATATTCTTTCGAAGCTATTGAATTTTCGTTAATTAGTCGTCATTTTCATTGATTTAGTGTCATTTTTATCCATTTGACGAGATTTTCGTTAATTTGGCAGCATTTAAAAAAGTCGCCAAGTCGACGACATTCCGTCAAATTCGGCGCCAAAATCTCGCCAAGCGTTATGGACGGTGAAATAAGTTATTCTTATAGCAGATAAATGACTATTGGCGTTCAAATACAAAAGTATTACTCAAAGCATCTTTTCTCATGAATGGAATGAGCTAGATCCACGAGAATGATGCAACCAAATTGATCGTATGGTATTACATATGGAAAGTGAACATGTTTCTCAACAGTTAATATATTTTTTGTTAATTTATGGGATTTTTTGATAAATTTATTTAAAAAATGTGCAATATCTCGAGAACGGTTCATGCTAGTGTTCTAAAGTTTATGTCAATCATTTTCTAAGGAAAAATTACATAATAAATATCTATTTGCGTAACTTTATTTAAGGTTTTGATTTTTTGATGATTTCTTCAAAATTTCACTCGAAAATTTAGGGGGGTTCTGAAAATTCCATTACGTTTAAGAACAATAGGCTTCCAGTATTCACGGATTATGATTTTTGTACGAAATTTCAGTCGAATCGCTCTATTTGTTCGTGAGATATCGTCTCCACAGACTCACTGATACACAAACACACACACACACACACACACACGCACACACACAGACATCACCTCAAAAATGCTTTATTCGTGATCAGGGATACTTGAAACGTGCTCTCCCGTCGAAAACTCGAATTCGAATTTTCGATCCCGTCATAATACTTTCCTTATGCATTATGTGTATAAGGAAAGTAAAAAGAAAATGTTTTAAAACTATCAAATTGAATATATTCTCAAATAAGCATTTATTTTATGTATTATTTTGTGCGATAAAACTGAAATGAATTATTTCATCGTGGATTATATGAAGAAAAGTCGATATGTGTATGTATTGAAAAGTCATATGTTGTCCACTTCAGATTTTACTATAGTATACAATTTTGTAATAAATTGCGACGATTTTATAATGCTGAATTAAGTTTGCTCTCTGTTTTTTGGGAATACTCATTGTTACAAAAAATTAAAATACTAAACCTATCTTTTAATTTATGAGATCATTTTTTGCTCATCCAATTTCGCAAATCCTCTTTTTGCCTATTTAGACTGAAATCCAAAAAGAGCTTATCGCATGCTATTTCAAACACTCTTATTCATACCCGGTTATAACAGAATTTTTCAATGTCAGTTGCTACCTCTGCTCAAATAAATATTCTAATAATATTGTTTCAGGTAGGGAACGATGAAAATGAAGAAAAAAAGAATTCTGCGCATATAATTCCTAGTTTGTCACTGCATTCTTCTTAAGAGTGTTTACATAAGCTGTTCGGTAGAAAGCTATAAAAAAGTATTAGATTCTCAATAAATCACATTACTGAAGGTTCCGTTCTAATTTTTTTCCATTCTTTCTCTCATCTCAGGTGATTTTTTTTTCCTTTTACATCCCCCCTTCTCCAAGATAGGAAAATCGTTTTTTCTTTACGATCTATAAAGCTTGGGCTTTAAACTGCGGGAGACTCGATATGAAAAAAAAATGGCGGAAAAAAACCTTAATTCCACGAGCGAGGCAAGATTTTGAATTGCCTGTAAAAAGAATGAATAAATGAAAGATGTGAGCGAGTGAAAAAAAAGAACCCAGGAAATTAAACGGGTTCTATCCTGTGTGAAATGGTCCGGTTTTCCAATTAAAGTTTATTAGTTGAAAGGCTTGTGTGGGTAAGGCTTAAAAAAAAATGGCTTGAGAAGAATCTGCGGGCGAGAGGTTTTGGCGGGAAAATTATGCGAACTGGAATTTTTTACTCGTCTCATTGGTTGTCCGTGCGTATTAGCAGCGGCCATCTTTCAGTTCCTTTCCAGTTTCTCAGCACTAAATCTTAGCCGTTAATTGCCGCGAAATAAATTGCACCAAATCTAAACGCTATTTGCGTATAGGGGAAATCTAGAAGTTTATCCTACCGTATAGTTAATGAGCTCTTGGTCGCGAAATAATTGCAGTGCTCATGCAACAAAGAATTCTTTACATTCTACTCCTTAGAACAGATTTAAGGAGGACGTCGGGTTTATTTTTAAGAAAGAAGAGACCATATTTATTATAGTTGTATTAAATACCGAGGAATTGGACGCAGAATGTAAATGAGGTTTCGCATTTCTTTTTGATCTGAAATATCTTAGGACGTGGGGTAGAGTAAATCTGGAAAGACATGCCACTCAGGTGAAGCTGAAATATGTAACGGAAGTGACATCATATTTTTGCAAATACGTAGCACAAAACGATTGTTGTAATTTGATGCTCCGGGTCACTTGACTTTGGAGACAAATTCGGTAACCTTGGTTAGGAATTTGGATAAATACTGCAAGTTTGGTTACTTTCAGCCAGTTCTGGAAACTTCTCGAATCTTGCTGATTGATTAATTATTTCACGAGTTACTTGCTCTTCCAGAATTTTTTATAGAGAACATATCAGCTCGTCATCGCTCAGTTGGATTGTTGAAGTGATATACGTAAAGTAACTTCTGACCTCAATACAGATCCCAATCTGTATTGCATCTTCTATCTTTTAAGCTGTATGATGGAACAGTTCTAGCAAAAAAGTGTAAACAAATTACATTTTAGATTTTAAAATATCAAAACCTTTCCCTAAGTAGTTTGTACCATCATCACAAGCAACACATCAAATTTTCCCATTCGAAATCTACAAAAAATGGGATATTTCACAGCATATGTCAATACGGAAGGATAACATTTATCATGTAAAAAATTTATGTAGTAATATTAATGAATTTCACAACGATTTTGTAGTAATATACTCTGATCAGAAATCGATACTGTAGACATAAGTAATGACAAAAGTTGTGAACAACTTGTATTCATTTCAAAAAAAAAATTCCTAATTGGCCTGAATCGGAAATATACTGTATTTCTCTTTAATAGCCCTTGTGTAATCTCGGCCGCTTACATTATACCAGGCATGTTATATAATATAATCTATCCTGCAGGGCATAATTGCAAAAGTCTCCAAGGATTGTTAAAACGTGTATTTCAAGTCCCAATATCGTTGTTGCGATTGTTCTTTTTCATACTATATGTAGAACAGAATATTAATAAATCTTCTGGTACATAATCCGTATTAGATTCTACACGAAAAAGTGACTTGGAATATGTTCAGGACAAAAGAACTGTTTAATTAGTTATTGTTATTTTTATTTTGATGAACTTTTCGGTTTTTATTGTGTGGAAGGTTACTGTAGGATACTTTTGAAATAATTTACAAATATTAAACTTGATACAATGTAAGATTGAGGCTCAATGGCTGATAATAACAACCATGGACCGGTTTTTGAAGTTGCATGTGTTTGTCAGCATGAAATAGCCGATATCTGCAATTACAATAAGAAAACTTGCCATGCTCTATGTTCACTTCTGCGAAGGTCTATGGGCAACAACAAAATCTCGTCATCATCTCTCTGTCGCCATCAAATTGAATATAGATTGTACTTAGGTTACAGTGTCCCAGTTCATACTGTTCAAGACCCAGACCACACGACCGACCCAAAGGTTAACGGTAGCAGTATGTGTGGCCGGGAAGGCCAGTTCATACTGTATGTTTTTAATTTCCTTATATACATAATGTATAAGGAAAGTATTGTGACGGGGACGAAAATTCGAATTTGAGTTTTCGACGGGAGAGCACGTTTCAAGCATCCCTGATCACGAATCAAACACTTTTGAAGTGATGTCTGTGTGTGTGTGTGTGTGTGTGCGCGTGTGTGTGTGTGTATGTGTGTATGTGTGTGTGTGTGTGTGTCAGTGAGTCTGTAGAGACGATAACTGACGAACGAATGGAACGATTCGAACGAAATTTCGTACAAAATCACAATCCATAAACACTGGAAGCCTATTGTTTTTATACGCAATCAAATGATCAGAACCCCTCCCCCCCCCCCCTAAATTTTCGAGTGAAATTTTGAAAAAATCGTCAAAAAATCAAAACTGCTGATAAAGTTACGCAAATAGACATTTCTTATGTAATTTTTCATTAGAAACGATTGACATAAATGTTAGAACGCTAACATGAACCGTTCTCGAGATATTGTACATTTAAAAAAAAATATCAAAAAGTCATATAAAATAAAACAAAAATATTTCGTATTGAGAAACATGTTCATTTTTCATGTGTAATACCAGGCGATAAATTGGGTGACATCATTCTCGTGGATCTAGCTCGTTCCATTCATGAAAAAATGTACTTTGAGTAATATTTCTGTAATTGAACGCTAATAGTCATTTATCTTCTGTAAGAATAACTAATTTCTTCATCCATAACGCTTGGCGAGATTTTGGCGACGAATTTGGTGGAATGTCGCCAATTTCGCGACTTTTTGAAATGTTGCTAAATTAACGAAAAACTCGCCAAATGGATAAAAATGACGCTAAATCAATGACGACTATGATGATGACGACATGGAAAATGACGACTCATTGACGAAAATTCAATATCTTGGAACGAATATAAATAACTACTATAAAAATAATCTCTTTTTTTTTACTGTAACAGTAGTAAATTCATTGCATTATATAAGGAAAGTCATGTGCTTCCCACATCAGATTTTTTTTAAGTATACATTGATTACACGATAATAAATGCAAAAAAGTAGTCAACTGATCATTTATTAATACCCGTGGTCCATCGATTCGCGGTCATTGCTGCTCGTCTACATGATGCAAAATATTCTTTGAGTACAAAACTCTTTAAATCAAGGATTTTAGACCTTTTCCAGTAAAAGTATTGTGAAATCGAATCCAGTAATGATTAAGGAGGTTATTAGATTTGTCCATCGTTAATTAATTTCTAAACTCTCAGGAATAGAGTTGTTGTTGAGACCCAGACCGTCCGACCTACCAGAAAGGTGTAAGGTAACCGTTTGGACGGCCGGGAGGTGCCACTCAATTTAGATCGGGACCCACTGGGGGAGGCATCCACAAGGACCGTACCCTCTTTCCCCTACCACCAACCTCTCGGAAGGACTTACGGACCCACATGTTTAACTTGATTGTACTCCGCATGAACACGGCGCCAGTTGTGGCAGCGTGCAAATTCAGCGCTCAAACCACCGGGCTACCGCACCCTAAATGTGCCAACAGCACGCGGTGTTCCCAGGTGGTCACCCACCCAAGTACTAACCGCGCCCGTTGCTGCTTGACTTCGGTGATCTAACGAGAACCGGTGTTTTCAGCATGATAGGGCCGTTGGCTCCGATCTTAGGAATAGAGTGAAGAAACATCACTTTTTATCGACCCTGTTATAGGGAAGTTACTTTATTATATAAAAATTGTATGTATTGAACATTAGCACGTTTTAAAAGACGTACTTATATAGCCTGTATAATGCTTTTAATTACAAATTTAAAGATTAAAAGCAAAATATCTCCGCAAACACATTCAAAATGTAAGAATGGTGGCTAAAAGTAAGGTTGGAGATTTCTTTTTGCATTGGGAAAGAAAAATAATAGCTTGAATGTAGACATTAACGAATTTCAAATGTTAAAAAAATACGTCAAAAATGATAACACGAAACATTGATACGAGAACAGTTTTTTACAACGTATATAGTGCAAAGTAAGCTTGAAAGCAACGAGTTCTTTTTTACTCCGTTTCGCATTGTTAGGCGTGCATTACCTAGAAGTTAACACTATACTAACAGATGCGCTTTGAGCATCAATAAAGAACACTTTCTTTAATTGGGATATAAGAAATCTGATGTGGGTAGTACATGACTTTCTTATATAATGCAATGAATTTATTACTTTACAGTTAAATAATGGTATTCTTATAGTAGATACTTATATTCTTTTCAAGATATTGAATTTTTTTCAATTAGTTGTCATTTTCATTGATTTAGCGTCATTTTGATCCATTTGACAAGATTTTAGTTAATTTGGCAACATTTAAAAGTGTCGCCATGTTGGCGACATTCCGCTAAATTCGTCGCCAAAATCTTGCCAAGCGTTATGGACGGAGACATAAGTTATTCTTACAGCGGATAAATGACTATTGGCGTTCAAATACAAAAGTATTACTCAAAGTATCTTTTCTCGTGAAAGGAACGAGTTAGATCCACGAGAATGATGTCACCAAATTTGTCGTATGATATTACATATGAAAAGTGAACATGTTTCTTAGCAGTTAATATTTTCTTTAATTTATGGGATTTTTTGAAAAATTTATTTGAAAAATGTGCAATATCTCGAGAACGGTTTATGCGTTCTAAAGTTTATGTAAATCGTTTTCTAAGAAAAAATTACATAAGGAACTTTATTGCATAGAAAAGGGCCACAATTTTCCGTATACTTCTTTATTCAAGAGTTAATTTTGCAGGAAGTACAGACTCGGAGAAGCAAGAAAGTACTCCAATGGCCACTTTGTAGGATTGTCATTGTAAACATAAAGAAAAAATCTGATGTGGGCAACACATGACTTTCCTTATATAATGCAATGATTTTAATATTTTTACAGTAAAAGAAAATAGGTTATTCTTATAGTGGATACTTATATTCTTTCCAAGATATTGACATTTCGTCAATTAGTCGTCATTTTCATTGATGTAGCGTCATTTTTATCCATTTGGCTAGATTTTGCTTAATTTGGCATGATTTAAAAAAAGCGTCAAGTTGGCGACATTCCGCCAAACTTGCCGCCAAAATCTCTCCAAGGGTTATGGACAGAGAAAAAAGTTATTTTTATAGCAGATTGCCGTTTTTTTTTATTTATGGGATTTTTTTTATTAATTTATTTGAAAAATGTGCAATATCTCGAGAACGGTTCACGCTAGCGTTCTAAAGTTTATGTCAATCGTTTTATAAGGAAACATTACATAAGAAATGTCTATTTGTGTAACTTTAACTTTATTAAAAGCTTTGATTTTTTGATGAATTTTTCAAAATTTCACTCGAAAATTTAGGGTGATTCTGAATATTCGATTGTGTTTAAAAACAATAAGCTTCCAGTATTCACGGATTGTATTTTTTGTAATCAATTTCATTCGAATCGCTTCATTTGTTCGTGAGATATCGTCTCCACTGACATCATCTCAAAAATGTTCGATTCGTGATCAGTGATTCTTGAAACGGGCTCTCCTGTCGAAAACTGGAATTCGAACCCGTCACAATACTTTCCTTATACATTATATGTATATAAGAAAAATAATAAATGTTCGAAGAACACAGCAATTTTTAAAGTAAGAATTAAAAAAAATTCCGGTAGACATATTTACTTTGAATCGACAACGATTATAAAAGTCATCCCACCATTAACTAAACGGTAAAAGGCATAGCTTGTATTTTTTTGAAACATCTCCACATAGAAGTATGGACAGTGAAACTCAATGAGTGTTCTCTAATTAATCTCCAAATGATTTTTGCAACGTAAATCACTGGAAATAAAAATTGAAGCATAAATAAAAATCCAAGAAAAGTCTAAGATTGAATTACCTGATAAATATATTACTTTCCTTATATACATAATGTATAAGGAGAGTATTGTGACGGGGTCGAAAATTCGAATTCGAGTTTTCGACGGGAGAGCACGTTTCAAGCATCCCTGATCACGAGTCAAGCATTTTTGAACTGATGTCTGTGTGTGTGTGTGTGTGTGTCAGTGAGTCTGTGGAGACGATAACTGATGACCGAATGGACCGATTCGAACGAAATTTGGTACAAAAATCACAATCCGTAAGCACTGGAAGCCTATTGTTTCTAAACGTAATTGAATATTCAGAACCCCCCTAAATTTTCGAGTGAAATTTTGAAAAATTCGTTAAGAAATCAAAACCGCTAATAAAGTTACGCAAATAGACATTTCTTACGTAATTTTTCATTAGAAAACGATAACCATAAATTTTAGAACGCTAACATGAACCGTTCCCGAGATATTGCGCATTTTTCAAAAAAATTATCAAAAAGTCATATAAAATAAAAAAATATATTTCCTATTGAGAAACATGTTCACTTTTCATATGTAATACCATGCGAAAAATTGGGTTACATCATTCTGGTGGATCTAGCTCGTTCCATTCATGAGATAAGATACTTCGAGTAATACTTTTGTATTTGAACACCAATAATCATTTATCTGCTATAACAATAACTTATTTCTCCGTCAGTAAAGAGTCAGTGGCGAGATTTTGGCGACGAATTTGGCGGAATATCGCCAACTTGGCGACATTTTGAAATGTTGTCAAATTAACGAAAATTTCGCCAAATGGATAAAAACGACGCTAAATCAATGAAAAAGACGACTAATTGTTGAAAATTCAATATCTTGGAAAGAATATAAGCATCTACTATAAGAAAAACCTAATTTTTTCCTGTAAAAGTAGTAAATTCATTGCATTATATAAGAAAGTCATGTGCTGCCCACATCAGATTTTTACTGTTATATTAGAGAAAAAAAAAGGTGGCTAAAATACTAACATAAAGAAACGGAATTAATAAATGGATACACATGAATGCTTGAAAGGTATTTTTTATAGACTTACAGGATTTTTAATGCAACTAAGAAATATTTTATGTATGGTTTTTTTTGTTGGTTTTTTAACTTCTTACTGAAATGAGATTCAACGGATTTTCGTATTTACTGAAAAGAACGTGTAAATATTTTTTTTTCAACCCCAAAAGGCTGAATATAGGTTTATTTACGATACTAGGAACTACGTTAAGTATTTTATTCTTAATCTGTAATTTTGTAAAAGGGTGACTTTTTCAGACTTATTTAAATGAGCCGTATTTTTGCAACATTTTATTTAACTGGATCTGATGTTTGGTTGTTTGTTAGCCTGATTCAAGTCTTTGAGGCACTAACGAATTAGACTTCATTCATCACAGTAATAAGAAATTTGGTATGTTGTTCTATTTTGTGATGCATTTCAATTCTTTTGATTTTGAACCTTAACGGGATACCTCATTCTGAGTCCGCCATAGTACTCAAAACGAGAATAATATAAGAATAATTCGAAAACTGAAGCTGTTAATAAGTCCAAATTTGATATGTCATTATTTTTTGTGGTATATTTTAATTCCGTTGATTTTTAAATTTCTCGTATTCGACCGTCTTGTTACTGTCATAAGAATATACTTGTTTTTTGGGAAATAAGTCAAAGCAGCTAGAAATACCAAATTTAACATGTTGTTGTCTTTTACGGTATATTTTAACTCTTTGGATTGTGAACCTCACCATTTCAGCCCGTTCTGAAACCGCTAATTTTTGGCAATAACTCGAAAACTAGACCAGTTTGAAAGTCCAGATTCGATATGTCATTTTCTTTTGTGGTACATTTCAATTCTTTGGAGTTTTAACGTTATCAGAGTAGCCGGTCTTGTTCTTTTCATAAGAATGTACTCATTTTATGGTGAACAAGTTGAGAACCAAAGCAGCTAGAAATTTCAAATTTAGCATGATTTTGTGTTTTACGGGGTATTTTAACTCTTTGGATTTTGAACCTTACCATCTCATCTCGTCCTGGAACATCCATAGGTATATACTCATTTTTTGGCAATAACTTAAAAACCAGGGCGCCTAGAAAGTTAGGCTGAATATGTCATTGTATTTTGTGTATATTTTAATTTATTGGATTTTGAATCGGCCATCTTGGACTCTCCATTGGAATGTATTCAATTAAGTAGAATAATTTGACAACCGGAACAGCTAGAAAGTCCAAATTCGGTATGTTATTGTTTTTCATACCTTTAAGCTACATATACTTTAATTAATTCATTTTTATACCTTTAAGTTGTATTCAAATGGAAAAAAAGGGTACTTTAAAAGACTGTGTCTTTTTCTTTATGTTATTTGTTTATTTTTAAAATATTATTTCTATATATGTTAGTAAAATCAACATATAATTTTAAAAATATAATTATTTATTACATTCTAAAGACTGTCCAGACATGAAAATCTGGATTAAAAATCTGCCAATGTGGTTTGAGAGAAAAAATCTGAGAGAAAAAATTTGTAATATAACACTGTGGAATTAAAAATATTCAGAGATCGAAAAATCTAAAAGTAAGCCTGAGATGGAGTTACATAATAAATATTATTCTCTGTGACCTGATGAAAAAGAGGAAAACACAGAAATAAGGGAGTAGATTTAATAAAAATACACTCAGGAATGCTTAAAAGGTTTTTTGCTTGATAGATTTTACAAGATTTTTATTTCAACTAAAGATTTTCTATAATGTTTTATCCTTAAGTTTTTGCAAGAGCTTTTTGAAATGAGAAGCGAGAAATTTGCATTTTTACTAAAAAATACAACCGACTTTTTTAGCCGAAAAAAGAAGTCTATGTAAATTTATTTTGTTGAGAACTACGTTTTGTATTTTATTGTTACACCTGTTTTTTATAAGAGTACCCTCTTTGTTTAAAAGTTGTATTTTTTTTAATTCTTATTTCAATTAAAATAGTTAACTTATTCATTCCGACCTGTTATGTAATATATTTTATTCTTAAAGCCAACAATGAGTTTTAATTACATGTTTGTGCTTCTAAACGAGTTAAGTAGATGTTTTTTCTCGTAAGATGTTATGTTTATCTGACGAATGATCAAAATTAAATGATAAAGATTATACCACAAAACCTTTATTTATAACTACAAGTTCCACTTCAAATATAGACGAGCAAACATTTCAATATATAGCACATCGTCTGGATAGCTGGAGATCAAAGGTCTGTTCACTAACTAGCACAATAAACTGTCACAATTTAAGCTTTACACTTTATAATATATGAATAGCAAATTTTTTCTACTTGAACATATTAAGAATAAAAATTTCTTAATTATAAAAAAATATCCTGAATAAATCAGGCATTGCCTTTGGTAGACCCCAAATGAATACTGAACTTTGCTTTATCTGTTTGCGGGTTGGACTTTAGAACAACGACATTTTTAGCCGCCTATAAATAGAGCAGTGGTGTAAGAAATGCATTAAATAAATTAATTATTTTAAGTAACTATAGATTGATGTGATTATAATAGACGAAAATGTGTAATACATGTTTATTACACATTTAGGGAGATTTTTGTTAGCTTTCTCGAATTATATAATTGGATTTTTATTGAATTTTAATGATCGACGACCAATAAAGCTTTTTGAAAAAATTATTTTCAACTCTAACAAGCTAAAATTTCACTTTACTTTTATATATACATGTTCAGTATAGGATGAAACGATTGTGTTTGATCAGTATATTTATTTGGCATAGAGAATGCGATGGAATTTTCATTAGAAAATTCAGAAATTAAGTAGAATAAAAATAAATGTGCAATCTATTTAGTAAAACTTTATAGGATACCCTTAGGGGCACTTTTTGTGATCATTATTGATAGTATTCACTAATCTTAATTTTACTTTTATTTAGTAAAACGTGTATTGGATTTCTTTAAGAGCTCTTCTAAAGATCGTTTTTATGATTGATAATATTAAATATGTGAATTTATTTAGTAAATTTTTCATCGGATTTCTTTAAAAGCAGGTTTTATGATCTATTGCTAATATTATGTAGTCTTAATTGTACGTTTATTTAGTACAATTTATATAGGATTTCTTTACGAGGGCTTTTTAAGATCATTTTTATAATTGATAACATGAATTAATCTGTAAATTTGTTTAGTAGATTTTATATCAGATTTATTTAAGGGACTTTTTATGATCATTTATAAGATTTAATATGTGTTAATGAATACTTATTGTATTAATCGTTATGGCTAATTAACGATTATAAATCAACAACAAATATTTCGCAGAGTAATTTATTATTTATTTAAATATATAAATATTTTATGATATATTAAATGTCTGTAATTTTATCAAAATATTTCAACAATGCTCTCAGTCTGATTCTACAGTAACATGGAACGCGTGTTCAGTTGAAAGTTGAAGAATGCACTTTTTTAAGTACAGCAATCATTTTATGAAAACATATAAACTACGTAAGCACCTCAGTCAAAGCAAGAGATATTTCTGTTAAATAAAATAATACTAAATTTTATAAATCATTTCTTGTTTTGAATAAAATCATTGCTATTTCATCCTGATTCAGTGTGCTGTTTCTTATTTTCAAAAATGGGTTAATACATTGTATCAATTAATTGCTTGCGCGAATGACAAGAGGAAACTTAACCATCTTAATTAATCGTAAATTAATAAACACTGGATCATACATCTGCTTCGTATGTTGGATCTTCTTTTTCAGTATTAGACAGGCTACTAAATACGAAGTAAGGATGCCAAAATGGGCACACTTCGTTTTTTTTTTTTCACTTTATGTTGGTCTAACACTGAGGAAGAGGATCCAACGTACCCTCGAAATAACTCTATGTTGCATTGATTAATTAGTATGTAATTATGCCCTTTAAGTTTCTCCTTAATTAATTGGTCCACTTAAGGAATATTTTTTTTTTCAATGTCTTATTGGCAGTTTGAGAGTAAACTTTTATTTTTGTATTTTGTTCCGTTGTTTGTGGTTGTGGTTTGGAGATATAGACAACTTGCTATTTATTAATTGAGAAGCATCGTAAATAATGTACAACGATATACAGTTGCATAAAGCATTATCAGCATTTATATAAAATATTATATATACTCTGTAAAACATTAAAATTTAGTAAGCTAACTGTTAGAGTGTGTCTGCCAGCTAAGATAAATATGAGTGTGGCTAGGATGTGGTGTTACAGCATACTTTATTTTTGTATCTTTATTCCCATATACAATATTCACGATCTAAATGAAAAACTAATCTAAACCTAAATTTGCAGCAATTTTAAAAGTTCCAAATGAACACTATATTGGTCTCCATACTGAACTAAACTATCACTGTACTAAGGTACTGTTCCAGCTTACTAATGTACTACCACAAACATACTAACGTACTATACAAACGTACTGTCTATTTTACTAACATACTGTACGAACGTACTAACACACTGTACTGAACTATGGTCCCCGAAAATTTAAATTTCGTAAAGATATAAAAACCATAAAGATTAAATTATGTATCATTTTTACATAAATAAAAATACTTATTTCAATATCACAGAGCAAGTTTATAAATTATGGAGTTTGCGCTAAATTATAAAACACATTATTCATTCCAATTTTCACCGTAGCTTGCTTTTGAAATAATTTGAACATGCTACGTTTGATAAAATGCATTAAAACTACACTCTGCAATAAGAAAAATAAATTTGAAGCTTTAAAAGTAACGCTAAAAAAGCCTATTTACCGGTTTTTTATAAATAAAAACGCAAAGATAAAATTTTTCTTTGCAAACACATTTGAATGTATACGTTGAAGGCATTAAGCAATTAGATAAATCCCTGTCGGGAATCTCCACCCCCCCGTTCATTGGGGGGGGGGGAATTGCGGCGTTTGCATATACTCTAACGAATTTCAAATGTTAAGAAAATACAGTTGTGTAATGAAATACACTTATTAAGATGATATTAAAAAAATAGATTGTGGAGACAGTCATGAGACATGAAATTTTGGATTAAAAAACTTTATGTGTGGTTCTGAATTAATCTCTGAGTAAAAGTTTGCAACGTAAATCTCTGGAGTTATTAATTAAAATAAAAAAAAATCTTAAAGCCTAAGATTGAATTACATGATAAATATTTTCCCCTTGGACTAGAGGGAAAAAGGGTAAAAAAAATCAGAATGATGAAAATGAATTAATAAAAAGACACTCATGAATATAACGTCGTTTTTTTCCCCAAACTTACAGCATTTTTATGGAAGCTAAAGAAGATCTTTCACGGTGTTTTTCCTGGGGTTTTCAGCAACCTTTTGCAATGAGATGCACTGTATTTGCATATTTAAGAAAAAGAGTGGTTAAATGATTTTTTTTTCTAACAAAAGGTAGAATTTAAGTAGATTTATGATGAAAATAACTGCGTTAGGTATTTTATTGTTACACCTGTTTTTATCATTTTGCTTTTGTCTAAAATAACTACTTTTTTGAAATTTATCTTAAATAAAATAGCTGACTTATTTATATTTTTGTGCCTGTAGCAAATTTAATGTTTGCTTAAAGTCAACAAATCATTTTAATTTCATCATATTGTTCATGTTTCTAAGGATAAATTTAAATGATATTATATATGTTTGTTTGTTGAAAATGTTTAAAATTTAATTATAAGGGTTCTAATTTTTTTTTCAATTTAAGGACGCCATGTTGGCCTCAAAATCAAGTTGGTCCTCGTGTATCTTAAAGTGTTCACTGACATATTGGTCCCAAAATTGCATTTTAAATAATTTTAGTCGCTTAATGACTTTAATGCCCAAAATAAAATGGCTACTTAATTACCGTACGAAAACCGCTCCAATGCCATCAAAAATTAGTTTGTATAACTGAAAATAATTTAGATTTGGTGATATTGTTGGTGGTAATATGCAAAACTATTGCAAAACATTATTTTTCTTGTAATTGTAGGAAACTTGATCTTCTAGAATGATATTGATATATTTATTGCATAACATTGCAAATGGAAACCCAATTTATATTAAGATACTTGATATTATTAACTTTATTCATTTCTTTGATAAATTTACTCATAAAATAACATTGCAAATGGAAACCCAATTTATATTAAGATACTTGATATTATTAATTTTGTTCATTTCTTTGATAAATTTACGGCCATTTCTTTAACATGCTTAACCATGGAATTAGAAAGGAGATAAAACCAATGGAGAATAAACTCCTATTGAAAATGCCATAATGCTTTGAGAAGTATATCTAGGCGTCGCTAGTGTTAGTAAAATAGCCGCTATTGTTAGTTGACACTACAGAAAGGCGTTGTATTTAGTATATATATTTTTGATTATTTTTAAATGAAGGTTTCTCTAATTATGAGTGTAATGAATCAATATTACTTTCCTTATATACATAATGTATAAGGAAAGTATTGTGACGGGGTCGAAAATTCGAATTCGAGTTTTCGACGGGAGAGCACGTTTCACGCATCCCTGATCACGAATCAAACATTTTTGAAGTGATGTCTGTGTGTGTGTGTGTGTGAAAGTATGTGTGTGTGTGTGTATGTCAGTGAGTCTGTGGAGACGATAACTGACGAACGAATAGACCGATTCGAACCAAATTTGGTACAAAAATCACAATCCGTAAACACTGGAAGCCTATTGTTTTTATACGCAATTGAATGTTCAGAACACCCGTACATTTTCGAATGAAATTTTGAAAAAATCGTCAAAAAATCAAAATCAGTAATAAAGTTACGCAAGTAGGCATTTCTCATGTAATGTTTCATTAGAAAACGATTAACATAAATTTTAGAACGTTAACATGAACCGTTATCGAGATATTGCACATTTTTCAAAAAAAATTATCAAAAAGACATGTAAAATAGACAAAAAAATATTTCCTATTGAGAAACATGTTCATTTTTCACATGTAATACCATGCGATAAATTGGGTGACATCATTCTCGTGGATCTAGCTCGTTCCATTCATGAAAAAAGATACTTTGAGTAATACTTTTGTATTTGAACGCCAATAGTCATTTAGCTGTTGTAAGAATAACTTATTTCTCCGTCCATAACGCTTGGCGAGATTTTGGCGACGAATTTGGCGGAATGTCGCCAACTTGGCGACTTTTTGAAATGTTGCCAAATTAACGAAAATCTCGCCAAATGGATAAAAATGACGCTAAATCAATAAAAATGACGACCAATTGTCAAAAATTCAACATCTTGGAAAGAATATTAGTATCTAGTATAAGAAAAACCTATTTTTTTTACTGTAAAAGTAGTAAATTCATTACATTATATAAGGAAAGTCACGTGTTGCCCACATCAGATTTTTTTTAATAGTTGCATGAGTGAGTATAGAATATAGGGTGATAAAAATAAATTGAAAGGTAAAATAATTTTGAATACGTTGGAATATTCTTTATTGTTTCAGTTCTATTTTGCTTTGAGATAATACTTTATTTTTACAAAATGGACAGTTTAAATAAATATTTTTGGCCTTCGCCATAGAAATGCATACAATACTGAACTACTTATCTTATCCGAGCGCCACCTGAATTATTGTCTCAAACGATATTAGCCTTTTCTTAATATAAAGTTTTAACTCCTTCCCTTTACCTTCATGTGCTTAACATTCAAAATATTTCAAGCTTTTTCCGACATTAGTTGGAACAATTCTTACGTGATTTTTGTTTATATTGTTACGGTTTTATATATATATGCATATGAAATAGAAAATGATTGACAGGTGATAAAAACTGATGTGGGCAGCACATGACTTTCCCTGCAGACTTATATTAACGTTCTCTATATTTTAATTAAATTTATTTCACTTTTAATTCAATTTTCGTTCTCATTTAATAACTGGACTTATTTTCCAAGGTGGAGCAGAGAAAATACGAAAAACTAAAATATCTCGAGAATGGCTAGTCCTAGTGTAATGGGGTTGGTCTTATTATTTTTGTCGTTAAAAATTACGTATTAAACAAGCATTTAATGGATATATTTGAGTATACCTAGTTCTTTAGCTTAGATTTTGACGATTTTTGCGGGGCATTTTGCAAAAAAAGGCAGGTTATTTTTTTCCGAATCGTACCAAAATCTAATAAGCATCAGAGTAACCCACAAGTGACTCATCTACCGAATTTTGTAAAATTCGGTCCAGTAGTTTTTCAGTTAGAGTGGATACAAGCTTTTGCGGGCCATTTCGCAAAAAAAAGGTGGGTTCTTTTATTCCAAATCGTACCCAAAACTAATCAGCACCAGACTCTCTTACAAGTGACTTACCTACCAAATTTTGTGAAATTCGGTCCATTAGTTTTTTAGTTAGAGTGGATACAAAATTTGCACACGCAGACAGACACACAGACACACACACAGACGTCACGCTAAAAATGGTTTTATCGTATTCTAGAGGTCTTGAAACGAGTAGATCCGTCGGAAACTCGAGATGCGATTTTCGACATGATTCCAATACTTTCCCTATACATTACAATGTATTGCAGGGAAAGTAATAAAAATAAAGTTGCTCTTTAACAGACATTTATTTATTTCTATAAACAAATGATCGAAATTAAAGTAGTAATCAGACCATAATTGAGCGATCTCTAACTTGACGTTTTCTCAAAACAAAAATCTAATTCTATTTTGCCGATTATACGGAACATATCCCTTGAATAAAACGCTTTTTAAATAATTTAAATTTTTTAATAATTTTAAATCTTTTATATTCTAGAATGCCAGTGGGTCTCACTAGTTATTCTTAAAGTATATTAACTTCAATTTACTGATGCACTTCAGGTATGCACATGTATGTTGTGAGCTGGAAATATCTATCATTAAAAAGATCTATTAATTTACTGCATTTCAGCCTCTCATAATGATTAATATTTTCTCAGACAGTTAATATTAATCATCACATCAATAAAAATCTGATGTGGGCTGCACATGACTTTCCTTATATAATACAATGTATTTACTACTTATACAGTAAAAACAAAATAGGTTATTCTTATAGTAGATACTTATATTTTTTCCAAAATATTGAATTTTCGTTAATTAAACGTTATTTTCATTGATTTAGCGTCATTTTTATCCATATGGCGATATTTTCCTTAATTTGGTAACATTTAAAAAGTCGCCAAGTTGGCGACATTCCGCAAAATTTGTCGCCAAAATCTCGCCAAGCGTTTTGGATGGAGAAATAATTTATTCTTATAGCAGATAAATGACTATTGGCGTTCAAATACAAAAGTATTACTCAAAGTATAGTTTTTCATGAATGAAACGAGCTAGATCCACGAGAATGATGCCACAAATTTATCGTATGATAATACATATGAAAAGTGAACATGTTTCTCAATAGAAAATATTTTTTTTTATTTTATGTAATTTTCTGATATTTTTTTGAAAAATCTGCAATATCTCGAGAATTATTATCGAGAATTATATCTGTTGTTCTAAAATTTATGTTAATCGTTTTATAATGAAAAACTGCATAAGAAATATTTTTTTGCGTAACTGTATTAGAGGCTTTTATTTTTTGATGATTTTTTCAAAATTTCACTCGAAAATTTAGGGGAGGTTCTGGACATTCGATTGCATATAAAACAATAGGCTTCCAGTATGCACGGATTGCAATTTTTGTACCAAATTTCGTTCGAATCGGTCCATTCGTTCATCAGTTATCGTCTCCACATACTCACACACACACACACACACACATACACACACACAAAAACACACACACACACAAACACACACACACACACACACACACACACACACACACACACATAGCCATCACCTCAAAAATGTTCGATTCGTGATCAGGGATGCTTGAAACGTGCTCTCCTGTCCAAAACTCAAATTTGAATTTTCGACCCCGTCACAATACTTTCCTTATACATTATTGTATATACGGAAAGTAAAAATGAACTATATCTCTGGAATGTGAAAGCTGTCACATTGAAAAATGTTAGTTCCAGTCAGATGCCGGATGAACCCCGACATTGTGTTTTCGTGCTAATTACTTCATTACTGTACTACAAATGCCATCTATTGACAAAATATTGCATGTATCAATATTCGATCTATAGGGAATTGATGATTTTGTATATGATAAAAGGAGTAAAAATTACAATAAAAATAATTTAACAATCCTTTCTGGTTGATATGTGTGTTTAAATGTTTTCCTTTAAAATTAAATAGCACTTAAGATACGGAGCTTGAGGAAAACAAATTTGACATTAAAGGGTCAATATATTTAATTTTACCGTAGCTTACTTTTAAAAATAAACATCTTGATAAATGAGTATGGCGAACTAGTTTCAATTAAAAAGGAATAGGATTCGAAAAATATATTTAGGCTTTCATACACAATGTTTTTTAATTAATAAAGAGACAAAACATAAACAATTTCTTCATAGGCACATCTGATTGAGACATTAAATAATTAATAAAAGTCCTTGTTGAAGTCTTTTTTTTTTGTTAAATACAGGATGTATTGGACGTATATTTTATGAAATATTAAATCCTAAGAAAATACTGGTTTGTTAAGTAATTAACTTATTAAGAAAACATGGAAAAAATGGACTACCATCAAAGACATGAAAATTCATATTGAAAAACTTCATGTGTCGTACTAAATTAATCCGCGGAATTAAAAGTTATGAGATCAAAAAAATGTAAAAAAAGGACCTAAGATTGAATTACATGATAAATACTTTTCTGTTGAACTGAGGAAAAAAAAATGAAAAAATACCGGAATGGGGAAAGGGAATTAATGAAAAGACACTTATGAATGCTTATAAGGTCATTTTTTCTTGATAGACGGACATACTTTTTATTTCAGCTATGGAAAATTTTTCGTTACTGTTTTCTTGTGAGTTTTTCAACAGTCGTTTGAAATGAGATGCGACGAATTTGCATATTTACTAAAAAGTGTTGGTAAATGATTTTTTTTTAACGGAAACAGGTACAATCTAAGTAAATTTGCTTTTCTTGGAACTGTGCTGTTTGTGTATTGTTACATATTTTAATGACTCGTTTGTTAAAAGGAAGTTCAGTTAAAATAGCAGACTTAGCGGCGTTTTTGGACGATAGTACAATTAGGTTTTTGCATAAAGTCAACATATTTTAATTACATAATTATATTTTGAAAGCGAGAACAATGATTTTTATCCTAAACACAATGGTAATCATTCTTTGAATGTGTAAAATTCAATGACGAAGGTCATGTATAAAAATTTCTTTTTCAAATAATCTGTAATAATTGCGTGAAATCTATATTTTGAATAATTATATTTTTTTTGCAAACATAATGCTCACCTTTATATACTCAGTGGTGAAATTATGACCATTTGGTAAGTACTACTGGTTCTGATGCCCACCTGATGTAATATGCGATGAACTGTGCGATGAGAGGTCATCAGACTTGCTCATTGTTTCGGTTTATCTGTAAATTGACAAAGTATTGCCCTTCTGTTGGACTAAGTAAGACTACTAACTCTTATTTTAGCTCGAGCATCCCACATTTTGTATTAAGGTCAGTTCTTTTCATCTGTTGATTTGCTCTCTGTAAACTTTCAAAACTGCTGTCATCGAACAATTCACAAGTGTAACCTTATTGCATATGCTAGCACCATTATTTCGAGCTGTCACAATCATTCAACGCTCAAAGTGCGTCCAATTATATTATTTGGTCCATGTATCTCGTTAATCGTCGCATATTTTCAACTTTTCTGTCTTAGACCGAGTTATGTCAACAATATATGTGGGATTGATACTTTACATAAAATTGTCTGACGGTCAGGATAATTTGATCACTCAGTGTAAATTGCTGTGTGCGGTTGTGAAAGTTAGTAAGTTTTTATAGTTCTGGTTATTTTAAAAACTTCGGTATAATTTTGATAATATCCCATAAATATCCCCCCTGAAAGATTGAAGTTATTTAGTTTGTTTCCTATAAAACTCCATTTGTAACTCAAATGTTTATGGATTTCTAAAAGTTCTTTTGCGATGACGATAATAATGTTAAAGATTATGATGCCGACGCGGTAATCGAGCGGTCAAGGCGAGCGTTTCCAGGCGAGCGTTCGACCGCCGCGCTGTGGGTTCGAGTCCCACGTAAGGCATGGATGTTGTGTTGCTGGGCGCAGCGTGTTCCGCCCCCTCTGGTGCGCCTGGGGCAACGTCCTAGGACGGCTAAATGGTTCACGTTCCTGGCCGATATATAGGCGACTGATGGAAGTCAAGTGCCTGGCCATTTGAGAAAAAAAAAGATTATGATGCAATTTCTAATAAAAAGTTATGGACGAGTGAAGCTAAGTCCATCTTCCGTTCTCGTTAAATTCAACCTTCGGATGAATTATGTGATCCCTTTTACTACAGAACTGCAAGCACGTACCTTCGTACCCCATGTTTTGCTAATATTTTTCTGAAAATGTACCAAATTTCATATTTTGTCTGCGATAGTTTGTGTGGTACGACAAATATAAAAGCAAGGGTTGCTAAATCCATCATACAACGACGGCGTCAACTAGAAGTTTTTAATGTAGATAAATATATATATTGTGATGCAAACTAAAAAAAATGATGAAATATTAATTCATGAAAATGCCGATTGGAGATCCATGTCCTACATCGTGTTGGACACCAGCGGGTACCGCGAGTTACTCGCTTTGTGGGTGGAGCACCTTTCAACTTTCAAGTTGCAGGTCAGTTTGCGAATATACCCGCAAACTTATTGTATTTTATTTTATTTTTCCTTTTAACTTATTACAATGTTAAGAAAGCATGTGTATAAATTCGTTGACGAAGTTTACAGACTGTAAAAAGCAGAAAATTGTGCATAGATATATGAAATTTACTGAATATTTCATAAGAAATACATTTCTGCTTCGTGTCGTGGGTCGGGTACTCGGGTCACATGATGCGGATTGGTCTCGAGTTGTGGGTTAAATCCAACCCTCGAAGATCTATAATCCATGCTCTCGATATTTGCATGGATTGCATAATAATACCATTAGTGCAATTTTTTCTCCGAAATATGATTGCATAAAATGATTTCCAGACATTCTTACTTTTTGCTTCATTTCTCTTCTTTAATCCAATAATGGCACGAAATTTATTAATAGAGAATGACGTTCGGGGTGCTGAGCCTACACTCAAGTTTCGAAATTCAGCGGAAAATGCAAAATGCGCTGTGACTGAAACGCCGCGTTACTTAAAAACCAGACGATAAAAGCAAGCAGACGATAAAAGCATTTTACAGACTTTGCTTTTACTTAATGTGAAATACCTTAAGAGTCCATTCTTAACAAGATTCACCTTCCTGATTTTTGTTTCAGAGAATTTTATCTGAAAGGTAATGATAAAAGAAATGCTGTCGTTAAGCACGTGGCTGAAATGCACTTCCCCCCCCCCAGAAAATCTTCAGGTTCCATTAAAGATAATCCCGTGATTTCGAGCAAATCGTGATTGCGTAAGCAAATAAAAAAGCGTGGTGTCTAAGGCAGTTTCGTCAATTTCCAGATAACAATCTGCGCGAATCATCGAACGGATAATCAGGGATATTTTGAGTAAAATTTTATGGAATTATCTCTTGTTGAAAGGTAAAAGGCTTTTGCATAAGCGAACAAGTAATTGCATTATTGGTGGAAAAAATGCTCTGAAAATTATAATAATTCTCTTAAATTTTACCTAATTATATACCTTTTAAACACATTTTTTTTCTTTTAAGTTCTTAATGTGAGATTTTATGAACGTAGTTTGAACAATAAAAGTTTTAGCATAGTTTGAGCTTTTATTGTAAATGCATTATTGAAAACATATATTGTGTTATGGAAAAGTATTAAAGAACGAATTATAAAATAGATAATATTATAAAAATAATATTATCTATATAATATAGTTAGATAATAGAAAAAGTTAACATTATAAAAATAATAATTGTATTCTATAATTATCTTGATATGGAAATTTATATTTAATTCAAATATAAATTTGCCGATTCATTTTTGTAATATTTTTAATGACATTTAAAATTAGAATTCTCAGTTGAATTCTAATATTGTAATATTTTTAATGACATTCTTTTAATGACATTCTTTGTAATATTTTTAGTGACATTTAAAATTAGAATTCTCAGTTGAATTGTTAATACACCAAATAAATAATTTTTTGAAATGATATCTAGTAATACACCCTTTAAATTTATTTTCAGTATATAATCTTCTTACAATAATTTTGATCATTTCGTTTTGAAAATTTTAGATATTAAAATCAAATATAATGACGGTAAAAATTAAAAATAAATATGAATTTTTTTCCAGGATATGCCAGTGTTTTTTCATATCTATTTGTTCATATGAAATCTCTATATGGTATCTATATGAAATCTAAAGTTTTTTACTAATACACATGGACAATCTAAAAATTTAAAATCCTCTGAAAATAGGCAATAATCTGATTTTAATTTTGGGGAAAGAATGAGACTTCTATATGGAATTGACCAAAGAAACTTAAAATTTCTGATTTGGAGTGTACATTTAATATTTGGAGTCATTTTTTGAAATTTTACATTGATTCTCATAGGAAGGACAGAAGTAAGTTCCCCTATTCTTATAAAAATAAACATACAGGTGAAAGCACAACTTACGATTTTATTTATATAAATAATAGCAGATATTCCCAACTTTGCTCGTTATTTAAAATATGTACAAAATATTCTATCAAAATATTTAATTTAATTTTACTATAAAGAAATATAAGAATCTCTGTGCTTCCTGTGCAAAGTTATCTTCACAGGCAGATCTGACGAATAAAACATATGGTCCCGTTTGTAAACAAATTTACAAATATAAAATTTAAGCAATATAATTTAATATTCCTTATTCAAAAATAGTGAGTTTCTCTGTTTGTCGGACAACTACGTTTTAGTAAGAATAGAAATTAAGTTGGCTCAGCATTCAAATCAAGTAGGCCCAGCATTCAAATTAAGTAGGCTCAGCAAGTGTAAAATGAAAGCTGTACTAAATGCATAACTTATCACTTATATTACTGCAATTTGATTAACATATTTTTAATTGATCATCCTTAACACATACACACAACATGATATTGTAAATAATAGACATCTGAACTGTAATTAATTAGAATGTTTTTTTATGATGCCGAAATACACGCTTACATTCCATTAACTTAAGAATTGTAAAAAACCGTCTGCGCACCAGAAACAAGATCTGGTTTCTTTTAAACATAGTATATGCAACTAAAAGAGGAATTCTAAAAATGTAATTATATCTCCAGTGTCGAGCGCAAAGGCACGTGCAAACACACATTACGAACCACACATGCAAAGGCACATTAAACTCTTTTCCATATAAACAAATGCACATTAAACTCTTTTCCATATAAACAAATGCACAATTTTCACGAAAGAACACGCCAGTTGCTAAAATAAGCAAATTTATCTTAAAGTTGCTCAAGTCCAGTCTAAATACACCCTTGTTTTCCAGTTACCAATATCTTTGAAATTCTAAAAGACAGTCTATGCACCGGAAATAGGACCATGTTTGGTTTTCCAAACAGAAATGGAACTAAAAGCGGAATTCAAATCTGAAGGAGCAAATGTTTCTCCAGTGACGAGTTTAAAGCCACACATCCATTAAAAACCACTCAATTCTTCTTCGTATAAACAAATGCACATTTTCTCAAAAGAGGTCGCTAGTTGCAGAGAAAAGTAAATTTATCTCAAAGTTGCTGAAGTCCAGTTCTTTGACGTCATAAGGCTTGCTCTTTTATTTTTTCACGTCTGTCGGTGTTTTATTCTCGGACTTAACCACAGTGGAGGTAGAAGATACAAAAAGAAGAAATAAAAGAGAAAAGAAACATAAGCGTCTTTGTAGTTGTTTTGCCTTATGGGATTACGAACATGTTTTCCTGGGGCTTGGGGCACTCTTCAGGGGAAATTGATGGATAAAAAAAATGAGAAAACAAAAAGGGACGAAGATATAGAAAAAAAAAACTGTTTCCTAGACAAACATGCAAAGATGAAACGAATAGATAAGTAAGAGCCGGTCACAAAAAGTAAGACCCCCCCCCCCCTATTCTCAGAATATTTTTTTGTGAATATACTCCCGTTTTGTTGAAAGAAAGATGGAGGGGGGAGTTGCAACAAACGAAAGGTAAACTTTGCAAGTATTGAAGAAATCCCTTTGATTTCTCTGTCAACTTTAGAATTTTCGGTTTTTTAAACAGACTTTGAACAGATCAAAGGTACGGGAATATCTGAAACCAGATTTCATATTAGATTTTTGGGATGCCATTTCTTTTCTCATATTTGAGTTGCGCTTTGAGATGATA